>BMAV01010886.1:125813-242164 GCA_019973955.1 Trichonephila inaurata madagascariensis | reverse complement strand
CATAAATAGAAATGATATTGTGTTGAGTTTAGGGGATAAAGAAGCATATTCAAATCTTCGACAGAATAATTGCTATAAGAATTTATTGCTAAAAAAATCCTAAGAAATACAATGTAATTGCCGTTTCTTAAAGACCTTAAAAGTTGAAAGCTCTTGTTATTTTTCAGTTTTCAAAAACTTTCAGTGTTTTTTTGTTTTTTTTTTCTGATACAACTGCTGCATTTATCTTTCATTGGCATTTATGCATTTTATCATTTGTAAATGATATCTAAAACTATAATACAGGAATTTATTTTACATTTTGTAAACTTTTTGTGATAGATTTAATCCTCAGACTCTTTTAATGCTATTTGTTATTTACAGGTATTTCTAGATAATTTCTTTAGCATGCTTCTTTCCCCTTAAAGAAATTGCAATTCATTTTAAAACACAGGATGGGCAATGGGAGCATCCTGTATTGACACGTTTTATTTTACTTTATTGTTATTTTCCACCTACTGCACAACATAACTTACACAGTTTTAAACACAATGTCTGTTTATGTCCCCCATCATTATTAATACACTGATGCAATCGGTTTCAAAAACTTTGAGTCACCTTTTAAAGCATATCGACCGGATTTTGTCAATTTTGGCTCGGATGTTATGTTCTAGGTCTTTGTAAACCAGGGACTTGAGATAAGTCAACAAGAAGTGAACGGGAGGGGATAAATCAAGTAAGCGTGCAGGCCAGTTTACATCCTCTCCAACGGAGATAAGTCCTTTGGGAAAGGCTGCTCTTATAAAACACCCATAGATACACTGGAGGTGTGGGGTGTGGCCCCATTTTGTTGTAACCCCACATTGTCAAGATCTTTTTCTTAGAGAGTGGGTGAGAATAACTGTTGGATCATTGTCATATACCGGTATGTGAATTGATACACGAACTCTTTCCATATTTTCTCGTGTTCTAATGGCCTTAGGAGACCCTTTCCTTTCTTTGGAGACATTTCCCGTTGCTCGGAAGCCCTCCATCCACTTTAAAACACTTTTTTGATCTGGAACACAACCTCATGGAGGAATATCGAAGAGTGACAACGAATGGCATGTTGTAATACAATCACCAACCGACCGTAAGTAAAATACGCCTCCACAAAAAATGCTAGATGTTGCCTCGATCACAATATGTTTGAGACTGAGATGAGCTGGAACACATTTATTCTACTCCACCCCTTCTATCAAACCACTTCCCATGCATATCCTTTCCCTACGAAAATCACTTCAGAAGTTCAAAATAGGAAGTTCCAATGCTCCACCCTGTATAATGTATTAATTTTTTTTTAAAAACATTATCTATTTTTTTAAATAATTTTGCATGATGGGAAATTTTATGGGCATATTATTAAAATCTACACTTACGTATTTTAAAAATTGGAAAGGATGAGATGACTAGATATCTCTCATTCCTTCTTAAGGTATCCGACTACGTTCGGAACCGTGGTTTTGCAGAACGCTATAAATGAATAGTATTTATGATATTTAGTGTCACTTAGATTAGAAAACATATATAAAATTGCTTTATAAATCGTATGACAAAAAAAAATTATTTAACTACAATATTTTGACTAAAAACCATTATAGAATGACTAATTTTCAAAACATTCTCCTTTTATGAAAAATGCTTTTATTATAATAATACTTTGCCTGTGTATATAACTAGAATTGCCTGAACTAGAATTTTTGAAATATACAACTTAAAGGTGGATGTATCCATACTTTGCTACAACAGAGGGAAGGAATTTTTAGAAAAACCTACCGATAGTTATTTCAATTGGGAGTTACTCTGAAAATAATGTGAATTTGTCAAAACTCCTAGTTCAAACTCTCTGGAGAAGTCTTTACTTTATGTAAGCACACACAAAATATTATTATTATAGAAGCATTTTTTATAAAAGGAGAACGTTTTGAAAAAAGATTATTCTAAGTTAATTTTGTGACAAAATACTGTATTTAAATAATTTTTCTTTTGTCATAATGGCCTTAAAACCATTTTAGACATATATTCTAATCTAAGTGACACTAAATATCATGAAAATTATCTATTTATGCTCTTTTTTAAAATCACGGTTCCGAACGTAGTCAGATACTTTAATATGTCTTGTATATATTAATGTGTTCTCCGTTAAATACTGTATTTCACATTCAAGCCGTTATTTATGTGGACTTCTGTAGAGTCAAATTTCAAGTCCTTCTGCACCTAAAAGACCTATTGTGCGTAAAATCTGTCAAGACCCAGATTCCTTCTCTAGCCGTTGTGGGGAAATTTGAAAGTAAGGTGTTGACTCAAATGTACTCAACTCTCTATTGCAAGGTCCGTCACCAATAGTCTTCATCTTGCTTGAAAGTGTGACATTAATAAATGATTATTTAAAAACTAGGATAGCGAAACCCTAACGTCAAAAACCACACTGAATATTTAACAATTATGAATTCTTTGGCATATCGAAACATTAAATTGCATTTTTATAATGCTTTACTGTAATAAAAGTTAAGTTATTATATTTTTTAATATTTCGCTTAGTAATAAGTGTAGAGTCTGAATATAGAAATCCGTATTAAGACTAAATTTAAGACTTTTTTTTAAAATTCCGTAATCACTCAACAGACACTCATCACTCATGGTTTTTTTTCTTGCAATAAGTTAAGTGGTTCTTCCCCTTCTTGATCACAGCCATTTCAACTATTAGGAATAAAATTAAACTATTAGGAATAAAATTAAACTATTTAATGATAATATATAAATCTCATCAGACATCTAGAGCGTATAGAAAGCCAAAAACCTGTAGAAATATATTCTGAGATTACTGAAGACTTTCTGTGAAGATGAATAAATATAAAACTCGCCTTTCATATAAGTAGACTAACAGATATAAATTATTAATTTATCCTACGATATTTCTCTTAATACGAGATCTTGAACACAAAAAAAACTTTTAAATTTCTTTAGGAATTTTAAGTTCATAATATGAATTAATGTGATTGCGTATTTTGCAATTGCTTTTAACGTCATTTTTTTCGCAAAATACATTTTATCGAGTATTTATTAATGACAGATAAGCCCACGTAAACAGAATTTGTATAAATCCAGTCTCTATTATTCATATATTTAATCAGAAAATGTTTTATTCCGAATTATTTTAAAGTATGGAGCAACATAGCACTTATTAATTGTGGTGTCAAAGTTTTACAAAATTATGCTTAAAAGTTTATTAATTTTACGTGTTTTCCATAAATATATGACATGTAAATTTCTAACAAATTACTATGTCGTCTCCGGAAGAGTTATTCAAGTATGATGCATGTTACAATAAAATTTTCCTTCACATATCTTTCAAGCATGAAATTATAATCTTACATAATCTAATTTGCATGCAAAATTCTCTTATAGTACCAAAATAAACAGTAAAATAAAATCAATCTAAGTAAGCTTGCTAAATCCTCAATATTCAAAAATATATTTGTTAAATGTCTCCAAAAAGAACAAAAAAGTGCAATGCAAATAAACACAACAAGGAAATTAAAGGAAAAATTAGTGGAGGATTAAGTTTATTTCCTTAGCTTCAATGATTATATATATTTATTTTAATTACAACAAATATTTCAATTTTTTCAAATTGGCACAATCCCGGTCATTAAAACTGCACATCGGAAAAGAACGTAAATAAAGTTTACTAACTGTACACTTACAGCATAGTAAGAATAAAACAGATTGAATTTGTAGGCAGTTTGAGGGTATACGAAGTCCAAAATTAAAACTCACAGATGCCGCTTCTGACAGCTAAAATGGCACTTCCCTGATCAGGCATTGAATCGAGCTGTGCATGAATGACAGATAAGTGCAAAAGATTTCCTGCTGTAAATCGATGCAACAACCTCTGTGTCGATTTTATTCTCAACGGGAAATATAAGAATTTGGGTAATCTTGATTAAAATTGATGTGTGTCCTTAGCATCGAAGATAGGTCACAATTACTGACCTGAGAAGTATAAAAATAGCGGTTATGCATACCCCAACGCGAAAAAGAGGTGTTCTTGTCCTGTACCCAATAGTTGCCCAAGCCATCACATCGATATTAAAAATCAGAAATGCCGTTTCCGGCTACTGAAATGACTGTAATCTGCTCAGACATCGAATCTAACTGGGCTTGAATGACAAATAAGGGCAAGGAATTTGATGCAGTAAATTTATGCAACAACCTCTGTGCCGATTTAGTTCAGGACACGACGGAAATCATAAGGATATGGAGTACTTTGTTTAAAAGGAGATGTGACCAGAGTATCGATGTTAGGGCACAGTTACTGGCCTGAGAATTATGACGTAAGCTGTTCAAAATGCCCCAACGTGAACAAGAGTTGTTCTTGTTGTGCACTCAATGGATGCCCATACCAACCCCAACAGGTACGAAGCTTGTATGATGACAAAGAATAGAAGCAAGCCCTGTGCATTCTCATTGTTACATCCAAGCACGGATACGTTCGTAATGATACTGCAAGCAGTGATGGGATTTGTCTGAAAAGATGGCGCGACGCCTCACTGGTTATTCAGTTGGGCTACTACCCTCGCCCCGTATCTTCATTCTACAGTGTGAAGGGAGCCCGTAATTTATAGTAATTTTAAATACGAAGTATTTAATATAATGAAGTATAAAGAATCACACATGATGAACAAAAGTAAACACTTGGAGTTTTCTTATTAATTCAAGCCGGAAGTTTATCACGAAATTTGAATGTACTGTGTCTGGAGAAATATATAAAATGATATACATTTTATGTTATTCACAATAACTTGTCTCGACAAATGTTAAATTAAACCGTAACATAATAAATTTACTTTGTCTTTTTAGCAAATGAAAAGCTCATTTCATTAGCATAAAATGAAGCATTTTATTTACGTTATTGTTATGTAAAGGTTGATTCATAACTAGTGTGACCAAATTTAAAAGCATATAACTATTTATGTTAAATTTTAATCGCTTTATTACCAGTTTCATTTAAAAAAATGAATGCTTTAAATTTTTAATCTAACTATATTTATTAGGGGAAGTAAATTATGGCTTCGAAATTAGGTCCTCAAATCCGAAACAAAATAATAAAGTATTTAGAAGAATGTTTGCTCAAATTTTGTTGTAAATAAAGCATTTTTAAATTAGAAAATGCATCTTTCTAATGGTTTATATCTGAACTTCAAAAAGAAATAAAATTTGGCTGGCAATCAGAAGTCCCAGAAAAAAATGTGGACAAGAGGAAGCCCGTGGTGAAAAAGAAAAAAAAAGAATCTAAAAAAAAAAACTTAATGCCTTAGGAAATCCTGTGAGTCAAATAACTTTGACAAAGAAACTATAGGTATCTCAATCGACAGATACAGAAAATTTGCAGTAAAAAGTGAATAAACCAGTGTGTCATCAAATGTCTGCAAAGAAAAAAAAAAAAAAAAAACAATGAAAACTTTCTTGCTCTCTGTATTTAATGCTACGTGAAGGTAGATACAAAACATGGATGACTTCTGATGAAGCACTATTTCATCTGTCATCCACAACTGACAAAAAGACGATACAATATATTTCATGTGAAAACTTCGCAAAGACTCAGATGTTTTGCCAAATTCAAGTTGCCTGTCAGGTGTTATGGTATGGATGTGCATGTGCTCTCAAGGCTTAACAAGGCTATTATTTGTAGAATCAAAGGCTAAAATCAATGCTTAATTCTATCAGTATTAAGTTTTGCACATGATCAAAGAAAGTAAACGTCTTTATCCTCAAGAAACTTTTTTTTCACCAAGATTGTGCATCAAGTCCTACTGCAAAATCAGCTATAAAAGGACTTAAAGAAAAAAAAAATTTCCTCCTCCTGAGAAATATCTACCATCATACACTGAATGTGTTTCTTGCAATTATCTATTCTGGAGACACTTAAAAAAACAATTAAATGAACGTAAAGTAAGAACATTTAAAGGGCTTCAAAAAGCAATCAAATATAAAGTTAGAAAAATAATTCTCAAAATGGTTGAAAAAGATCTTTTGGATTGATCTAAGGGCTTACATAAAGTGTACAATACTAAGGAAACCACATTGAAAATTTCATGTAAATAACTTAATTCAATAAAAAATTATGATACTCTGAAATCGGCCACATTATTTTTGAGTCAATCTGTATAGATGGGATCGTGAACTAATCTTTCAATAGCTGTTGTATACTCATGCGCACAACTGATTACACTTTGTGCGTTTGTACTTGGAATTGTGTAAAATTAGTAATAAATTTTACCCAGATGGTTTCCTTTTTTTTTCTACTCGTGCCTTTCACTTAAGTATAATTTCAATTGTGTATTTTAATAAATGGTTTATCGAATTTAAAAGAAAATAATCTTACTCTAATTCCTTATAGTTATAAAACTTAAATGAACCTGCTGTATAGTAATTAAAAAGTTCTTTATTGGTTCAAAAATTGATATAATTATTTTGTACTCAAAAGTTTTATAGTAAAATTCATAATATTTTATGTATATATACGTAATAATCAACGTTAATTTTCTTTTGAGGGATTTTAATCATTTGTAGTTTTGAACCTTTGAAGATTTTGCTTGATAATTATACATAATTTCTAGTTTACCCTCCTATCAAATTATACCCATAAGCTTATCTCTCCCAAACTATAAGTTCAGCGTTTTTAAGCATAATGCAATATAGCATCATCCGAGTATCTGGACCGATCAAGAACCTTTACCGTTAATCATATGATTTTAATAAATTCCGGTTGTCCATCGGTATTAATAGACGGAGATTTCTGGATAGAAAAAAAGGCTGCTTTTTGTGAACGTCATGTATACCGAGCGTGATAATGTTTTACTTTCTGTGTTGCTACTTGTTTTACGTTTGTGGGTGTTTTTTGTACATAACCCAATAAAATGAGAATTTTAAAATGTAAAGCCTTATCAATCCCTTCAATATAACTGCTTGAAATTTTTCCATCTAAAAATGTTTAAGTTCAACCAAATCTTATCACATATACTATAAATTATAGTTATACATGCTGAATTATGATTAAAAATATTTTTTCCCGCTACTTATTAAATAATTTTTTCTAAATACAATTGATAAAATAATTTTACTATTATTTTTCTGTTAAATGCCATGGATTATAAGATAAAAAAATAATATTTAAATATTTCTATCAAAACGTTACTGCATAATTACATTTTCCGGGCATAAATGAGCGGTAGTCAGTTAATTGTTAATTAACTTTAGAAACCTATGATTAAAGCACCACGAATTACTCCATTATTAATATAAATATGATTACTAGTAATTATGGGTTACGAACTTAATATTTAATTGACTAAATTATTCATCTGAATATGCATATAACTAATATTGTAATGTGGTTAAAGGATAAGAAATCAACCAGCTAATGGCGCCATCATTAAATAAAGATCAATAGTCACAACTTTACGGTAAATTCCTCTCGGGAAGGTATTCATTAAAGTTTTCATATAATAATTGATTTTTTTGACGAAATAATACGGGAAAATCTTTGGAACATTTGTGGCTTAACTTATAATGTGTTACTTCAATAATAAATTTTCAATGCAGATATCGCATAAGCCTGTTTTAGTTCATCGATAATCATTACTTTAGTAGAACCTTTGCACTTGATGCTCTCAAGTTATTAACATTACTTATTAAAAGCATATTTAAGTAACAGTTTTTTAATAAATAGAAGCAAAATAATATAAAATTTCTAAAAAGCTAATTTGAGTTGGGATTTATTCATGAGCTATGACTTTAACACGCTGTCTTATAAAAATTCTGTATGAAATCTAAAAGTATTTGTAAAACCCATGTTTGCTAATAAAATTCGTATAGAAAACAAAAGAAGGAAAATTTAAATTTCATTTTAAAAACCATTACTTTTGGGGGAAAATTTATTTGGTTTTGGGGTTTAAAAAATTTTTTTAAAAAATTTCAAAATTAATTTTCCAAAAAATTTGTTTTGTATTTTTGAGCATTTTAGTTTAAAATTTAAAAAAAATTAAATTTTCCTTTTTTTTTTTTTTTGTTTTTTTCTTAATCAAAATTAAAATCAAAATGTTTTTTAAATTTTTTAAATTTTTTCTCTTTTGGGGGTTTTTTAAAATTCCCGGAAATTATGAAAAATAACTATGTTTTTCTTGTAAAATTAATTTTTAAAATATATTTGGGGGAAATTTAAATTACCCGAAAATTTTACAAAATTTTTTAAATTTTTAAAAAAATATTTTTAAAGTTAAAATAGAAATAAATAAAAAGGTTTTTTTTTTTTAAAATTTTGAATATAAAGGAATTTTAAATTTTTTAAAAAAAAAAAAATTTTTTTAACTACAAATTTTTTTTCAAATTTTTAAAAAATAATTGAAAGCAAATTTTATTTAAACTTATGGTTTTGGTTTTTTCTTTTTTTTTGGGAAAAAAAAAAATTTTTTTTCTTGAAAAAATTTTGTTTTTAAATTTTAAATAATAACAGTTTCATTTTGTAAAAAAAAAATAAAATCTATGAACATAAAGTCGCTATTATTTAAAATTGTAGGGTCATACATTTTAGACTCGTAAGATGCTCTTTTCCAAACCTATTAAACAAGTTCAAACTAGTTAAGAATCTATAATATATAAATAAAATGAAATCCGAAGACATTTAAAAGAAATGCTGGCTCTTCTTTTTTGTAGTACTTATTAACTTTAAAGATCTAATACGTTATATAATGTAACAGCTATGTTTTAAAAAAAAGAAAAAAAAGAAAATCAAGTGTTTGTTATGTGACAGGGGTTGGCAGAAGTGGATTAACATGTCAGATACAATTTATGCATTGTACAAATATACAAACTTGTTAATTTTTTAGTGGTTCAAAAATGATAAATTTATAATTGACATTCTTGTCAAACATCTTTAGAATTATAAGCATTTAAGGAATTACGAAAAAATTTGGAAGATAACTCTAAAGATAAATTTACAGCTTTTTTTTGTAAATTATTGAAAGTCATTGCTGGAGAGATTTAATTGTTTGAAGAGAGAAAATTGCATGTAGTCAGCTTTCCACTTTTTGTTCTACATTTCTGAGAAAAATATTTCCTTAAATAAAAAATCAAGTCCGCAAAGAAATATTTTAACAACTGAGTGTTCAGAATCGTGTGAAATTGGCGGCCACAAATTATGCCTCTGGTTTTCTGACATGGAAATAAATCGGTGCAAGCTCTAGGCTTGCATTAAAAATTTCTTATTTAGAAAAAATATGTTTAAAAGTACGTACTATATGTGTAATTTTACTTTTGTTAAAGAAATAGTTATGTTCTATATGCTGTTTATTTAAATGTTATGAAATATCTTTGAATTAAGCAAAATTAACATACAGTCGTAATCTACATAACGAAGTCGCTAAATCCCGGAAAAACGTTCGTTATATGGAAAATCGCTATATAAAGTTTAATTTTTCAATATACTTTATAAACCACATAACACAATTTTTAAACTCATGAACACTATATGTTAAAAAAAAAAGTAATTATTCATACCTTTGTAAAAATTAATATTAGTTTATTTTATATATCTTACACATCAAAAAAGAAAGAAATAAAGAAAAACTCCAAGGAAAACAAGAAAAAAGAATGTCAAAGAATTCACTGTATTTTCAATATTAAGAAAATAATTTTATACTAAAATTAATGAATTTTAAGGACATTTTATAATTTAAAGCATACAAGCAATATTAAACATACATTATTTTATAATTAGAACACTTGGACACGGGACAAATCCATTGAGGGTGAAAAAGGATATCGAAGATGTTTCTAGTAAACCTGGCGAAGGGGTTTAAGGGTTGTTCTTCTTATATGAAACGTACAAAACTCTATTGCTCTCGGCGAGTTAGGATATAATGAAACTAGTTCAAGATTTATGACCACCATAAAATGTGTTAAAGAGAGAATAACTTGAATTTTTTTTCCGAAATACTTTAAAAAAAGTGAGAACAAAAATTGAATCACTAAAGAAAAAGTTTGTTATATAGGAAATTCACTTCTCTATAGAGAGGTTATTTTACGAAGAAAATCGTGAAATGTTCAAGGTTCCAGGAAAAAGTAGAATATGTAGAAAAAGTCTCAATGTAGAGGTTTGTTATATAGAGGTACGACTATATAATAAAACTGCAAATCTATATTATTGACCTCTGTTCTCTAACTCTACATGCATTATTTAAAGAATCGAATTGTTTCAAAAGTGTCTTACTACGTGCCATTCTGAATCTTATTGGTAGACTGATTTGGCACGTCCCAGTTAAAAGTTTGCCAACCCCCGTTCTATATGACATTAAATTATACAAAATATCCCCATCGTTCCCATTCACCACAAAAACTCAACAATGAATATGGAGTTGCCAAACATCAGGAAGTAAATATGTAGGCTAGACAGAATCTCGAATGTTATCACTCATTCCTGGATAAACGGAATGTGGTGAGCACAAAGGGAAAAGGCAAAGGGTGCGACAGACGATTTTAGGGTTTCCGACAACCCGGAATGTACACTCCACATTCCAGGCTTCACCTAAATCAGGAAGCTATTTGATTAAGAAAATGTAGGTCAAAGAATGAATATACACAGAAGCTTAAAGAATTATTTTTTGAAAACATGCGTGTATATTTTAATTTTTTGCTATAAAATAGATATAAATATTGAAAAAAAAACCTTTATTTACGTAATTTAATTCTTTCTTTCCTTAGCAGCATATTTCCATGCATAAAATAGACAACACTGGAATGTTGCAACAATTAGTTATTCCATATTAATCTATTTAAATTGTTACCAGCATTGAATAAAAAGATCTTAAGTTACATGTTAATATAATTTATAATATTTTGAGTTTTATTCACTCAAACACATTTGTCCTGAGTAGGCACTATTTCAAAATTCCTTGGGGGCCCTTTTTTAGAAATCAGAACTTTGTTAATGGGACTATTAATAGCACCAAACGATTTTTTTGCTTACACATATCGGGCCCCTTTAGCTTGAGGCCCGTAGCTTTGATACGGTACTATCTATGCTCCTGATTTTTTATTATTTAGAAAAATTGTGATTTAAGAATAAATATATACATTTTATAAGCAATACAAAAAAACATATATGTATATGATGCCCATTTACTTCATGGTCCTCATTTAAAAATGAAAAACGTGATAGCTATTGCTTTAAATGGGAGAATTCCATGTGCAACGGTGGTCATTTGTTACAAGGAGGGGTCAGTATCAATTACGTCTATCTGCAAACATTGGGAATTTCATTTCTGTCTCGAGTCACCTTACGTTCATGTGTGTTTGTATAATATAAGGGTTATAAGTAAAGTAATGGCAAAACAGTATATTTGAATAGGAGCAGTGAAATTTCATTGTTTTCAATGTGTACATCATAAAAAACAGTCAGAAAAGTAGTTACTTTTCGGAATTGGACAGACATTTTTTTTTTTCTATTGCTCTAAATCATGTTAATAAAACGAGATCAGCTGCCTTAAGCGTGACAAAAATGCCTCTTTGAATGTTTAGAAAAAATATATATAAGTTTTAAAATTTTAAGTAAATATTAACAATTAAAAGTTTTTACAATCACACACGTATATATTGAAGACTTTTCTTTTCTTTTTAGTAGCATCGTGGAAGAAAAAATTTTAATTCGCAATAATTATAAGATTTAGTTAAGAATACTTACTTCTCTCTTCACCATGAACACTTAGAAATGTTTTGAATGTCAGTATGAAAAATCCGTTTTTGTGAATACTTTTCAAAATATACTAAATTAAATAAGATCTTCCCGTTTTAAGACCTTCTCATACTAAAAGAACTGAATATGTTAAAGAACTGGAAACAAGTTAAAACGAATTTGAAAAGCTAAGCAATCTGAACGAAAGAACTTAATTGACCCTTTAATGCTACTGAAACACTATTATTTTCACCGTCTTGGTTTCTCAAGATGTAGAAAGTTTCATGAGTTTTGTATTTTGAATAGTGAAAAATATATACGAGTAATATTTATGAAGTATTATTTTCCTCCACCTGAACTCTATAATGATTTGCGAGTAATTAGTTTTAATCTATAGCTTAAGCAGAATAGACTAAACTCCCACCTCTAAAAATAAAGACGAATAATTTTACTGCACTAATGTATTCATTCACAAAATTAACACCAATTAAAAGGACAAATGAAAAAAGTCACTATTTTTCTGGTTTGAAATGTGTTTAATTATTAGAAATGAGGTATATTTGTGATAATTTTAAAAAAACTCAATAAGCCTGTTATAATAAATGTTAATGTCTATGAATTTCTTTAAAACAAATTAATTCCTCCCTTTATCGAGGCACTTTTATTTGTATGGCTATCTTATATTTTATTTAAAGATAATTATAGAGGGAAATATTGACACTAAGAGTATTACAGGCAAAAAAACACATTTAAAACCCAATTAATATCTTGATTTCTTTCAGCACCAAGTTTTAAACGCTCAAAAACGTATATTCACTTATCACTAATTTTAACTCTCATTTAAATTCAAAAACGAGTAAATAAAGTTAAATGTGTGCTCAATTTAGTTTTGCAATAATTGCTTTGGACAGTTTTGAATTCTATAAATTTTAAACAAACTAATTTACATGCATTATGTTTCATAAGAGATGGGCACACCATTAAGAGAGAAGTAATATAAACAAAAAATATTTCATCAAAGAATGCATGACCTAAATTAAAACTCAAAGACCCTAGCTCATTTGGAAGTTTTATCCATACGAATGTTAATGATACTCTATCATACCCATATATAAATCTATGCAATAAATCATGTAAATCCACATGACTCTTATCCGCATGTGTAGATCACCTACTGGAAACTAATATTCTGATAGAACACTTTGACGGGTAAAAATGTCTACATTTCTGCAATACGTGCTACCAGACAGGTTGAACGATATTTCCCACACATCCAGTGTGTAATGTGATTTAAGTGAAATGGAGTACTAGCCTATTATGCACGACATGTACGAAACTATGGGGATGTTTTGTTGTTACTAATCTTCCAAGGTGTGACGAAGTCAGACAACATCAATAAGTTCGTTGATTCTGATGAATTCGAGCAGAAGTGGAGAAATATAAACATCCACTAAAAAAGGATGAATCCTCCCCACTAGTGGCTCTTACCCTGTATCAAAACTCTTTGGGGGCATTTTGGGAGCCACTCGACATTTTACTATATTTTGCTTACTCATATTGCGAACCCTGCAGCTTTAGGGCCCCGTATCATTGATACGGCTGATACGGTGGTAGGTTACGCCCCTGATTGTATGTATACTATCACCTCTTAAAGTTTTACCTTTCTTTTGCGAAAAACCCTGTATAATTACAGAAACACAGGTTCGATAACTGTTGATATACATTTAATTTACCGAATTTCTGGAAAATTGTAAACGAAAATTAATGACATAAAGTTAACTGACACTTGTTTTTTTTTCACAAAAAAAGTTCTATTTTTTTTAAGAAATTCATAATAATTTAATTTTTGAATATATGAATTCTTATTCTTTTTATTCGAATATATATGTATATATATATTTAAATCAATTTATGGTTTCATAAAATCAGGATACATAAAGGATCATGATTGAATTCAAATGGTCTCAAGACTTTTTTATTGCTCTTTCAATTGAGAACATGCCTCAATCCTAGCAATAATAACCTAGCGAATAATAACCTCAACATATTAAAAAAATAAATTTCCACAAAACTGATTCCAAGAGAAATGTTTAGTATTTAACGAAGCTTTTCTAAACTTTCATTTTTACTCTTACATTTTAGATCAATCTTCTAAATACAGATATTTCTAAACTCAATCTAGCTCTAGAAAATATATACTCGAGACAGAAAGACGAATTCAATCTTGTATTATGCGATAAACGTGTATATTCTCCGCTTTTCGCTACCTCAAGGATTATTGTAATTCACAATTCCTAAGTGATATTCCATCCTCTTTTCCACCGATTGTAAAAAAAAAGTATACACCAGAAAAAAGTTTAAAAAAAACATTGAAACAAGCCAATCTTTGATAAAGTTCGTACTTTGAAAAACGATTAGATGCCAAACATCAGAGCTCTAGGGGTATTTCCGTGAAATTACTTTTTAAAATCCGAGGTTTCGACAGGGATTTAGAAGAGATGCGTAATAAGAGAAAACATTTTACTTTTATTTTTGTTTATATCCTTATGCATCTCTGCGTTTTGGTTTCATTGGGCTTGCAATAACATATTTTATTACTGAACTTCTGAAAAAGGGGTTTTACGAGGAGGAATAAACTTTACGGACTACGAATGTGAACTAAATTCATCCTCTTGATATTCCCATTTTGATTTGGAACGCGATTTATTTTATTTATTTATTTATTTTTGTCCTTAATCTGATCTCTAATGATATGAATTTTTAAAGAGATGTTACTTGTTTTTATATATTTTTTTTCTCTCATGATTACACATTGCTTTCTATATACCGCCAGAACTCTATTTTACGAAACTCTATTTCGTGATTTTTTCTATTTTACGAATTTTTTTTCTTTGGACCTAGAACAGAAGAATATAAAAAGATGAATCTATTTAACACTTTCACGGGCACAAAGTTAAAATACACTTTTCTGTGATAAAATACTTGATAAATTAATATTCTCATCCCCCTATAAACATTATTTTTTTCAAAAAAAAATTTTATGGAGTTTTTTTTGGATGGTGGCTGAAAGTCATAATCGCACTTAAGACAACTTACTTTTAAAGAAAAATAATGAATCATATTACAATAAACTTTTTTAAAAACTAACATTTATGCTAATAACTATTTCAATAACAATTAAATATAAAAAAAAAGTGTAAATAAATAAAAATAGAATAAATTGCAATATAAAAATGTCTAAATTAACATTAAATTTGGGATAGATCCAATTTTATATTTTATTTAATTTTTAGTATAAAAATTAGAAATAAAGTAAAATTTTTCGAGGATTTAAATTAGTTATTTCCAAAAATTTTATGATCTATTTTAAATGAAAATTTTTAAAATAAGAAAAATTTGTTAAAGGCACAAAAGGTCCCAGAAAACTATAAGAAAGATTTTTTTAACCCAAGAAATTTGTACCACATATTGTAAACAAAGTTTGTTTATATTTCCTACCCACAAAAATTTTCAATGATTGTAAATGCTCTCTCTCGAGGGGGGTAAAGGGGAAAAAATTTTGGGCATTTTATGTTCTATTGGGCAAGGACAAGGGCCCCTTTTCCCCAAAAAGGCTTTTCCAAAAACCTAAATAAAAAATCTTTTTTTTTAATTGTACATTATAGCTTAATCATTCAGATGAGAAAAAATCAAGACTTTTGAAATCTTTTTAAAATCAGAAATTTTATTTATAATAATCAAAATACAATTTATAGATTCACACCGAGAAAAAAGTTTCTAACTACCATCAGATGACATGAAATGCAAAAATATCGGGTGCCATTTGTATTTATTTTTTTTGCTTTTAGCTTCAATTAACGCTTGGATAAATATCCACCACCCGCTTGGAGAAAATTTTTTTGCTATGTGGATAGAGCTATTATCCACTACCCGCGAAAGTGTTAAAACAACGAACCTTTTCTCGGGATGTTGCAACATCGTTAAAAATAATACGATTGTATAGATGCATAAAGCTGGGCAGAAATAAATCATATTTTGAGTGAAATTGCTCAATAACGTCGCACTTTTAAGCAACGTGAGGGTTATTGGTGGGGTGGAAGGGTTGGGGGAAAAAAAAGGGGAACACCGGAAAAATTTCTTATTTCTTAGTTTCCCCAACGTGTGGGGGTGGTAGTTGGAGGGGGTGCCAGCTCAGGTGCCCGTCCACGTCATGACCTGGTTCGAAATTACGGGTCCGTTCCCAAAACCCTCGTGTAGCTGAACAATGCAAGTTAATATTAACTAAAACCAAATTTCTTAGATTCTACACTACTCCAACATGACGACTTTGAGCCACGACAGGTTTAACATGCATCAGACCAGGGCTTCTAACCAAAGTAATTTTCGTTTGGGTTTAATTAAAAAAAAAGTAAAATATATCGGTTAAGTTCAAGTTTTCATTCCGCCAAAATTAACGGTTGTTGGTTTAGTTCCAAATAAATAATTTTAATTTATGTATATTCTTATCTTAACACTAGATCGTCCATCGGTGTCAGTTGGACACCGGAGCCTGTTTACTTTGTACTCCGTTCCGTATTTTTACAGGGAATTGGAAAATTTTCCGTGACTTTTAATCATTTTCCCTAGTGATTACACAGAAAAAGTTTTGTGGTTCTAGGTTATAATTAGGAAGGATTTTACAACTAAATATACCTAGAACGTCTGCTGGTGTCGTTTCGACACCAATACAATTTATCATTATAAATATATGTAGTTCAGCAAAAGATAGATACCATTAGTAAAACAAACTTCCAAAAGCATTATCGCATATTTATTTGACCCTGAATGCAGTGTTGATGAAATTGTTAATTTGTTGCGATAGCTTTCTAAGAATGAATCGGATGGTGGGATAGGTGTCTTACTCTAATCAAGATTCTGATGAAGACACGATTGAGAGAAAGTGACTGCGAAAAATCAGAAGAAAGTGTAGATGTAATTGGGGAATATTTCAGAAAATTTCCCGATATACATGTTTGGGATGGCACAGAATGGATACTGCATAAAAAAATTTTCCCGGCAGATTTATGAGGCTGAAATGTGCCCTTTGCGACAAAAGCAAGTAGTCAATATCTTCACGAAACATTATTTTCATTGAGTTTTTATGATATAAAAGACATTTTGTATGATAATTAATGAAAAAAAATATTAAAACGTCTTAAAAAATAAACTTTAGGAACAATAGCTCTACTTATTTAGTTAAAAAAAAATTATTTTTTTTTTAAAATCCCCAATGTCCCAAAAAACCGGTGGATGTTTAAAGGGTAACCCAAAAAGACGAAAAAGCTCTGGGGTTTTTCATCACTTATGCTTCTAGTTCATTCAATTGGATTATAAATCTACAGTCTACAAGTAATTTCATGCACATCTGAAACAGAAAAGAACTAATGAACATCAATAGAGGAAATCAAGAAGCTATGTACATGTAATGAAGGTAATTATATGGTTGACATTAAATTAGAAAATGTTGATAAATTGGTTACATTAACAAAATGACAAAGTATATCAAACCGAAATAAAAGCGGTATATATTTTTTTTTCTGTTTTTTTGGGTTTAGTTTCGGTTTTAAGCCCTGCGTCCCGACCCCCCTAAACTGAGGGTCTGTTTTAGCGTCAGGACTAAAACTCAAAAACTCAACCCCAAGTTTTTAAACCATTGCCACTAGATTATTGTAGCCACAAAACCTATTCTGAAATTACAAAAAGAGTAAATAAACACGGGAAAGGGCGGGGCGTTTTTCTCAAACTGTGGGGGGCGCTCCCCCGGGTGTGATAACCCACCCCGGGGGGGGTGCTTTTAAATCTATAAAAGAGGGGGGTTCCCCCTATAAGGGGGGTCGAGCATATTGAAAAATCTAAACAAAAGATTATTTTATTAATTTTTCAAAAAATTATTAATTTTTACTGAAAGTAAAAAAAACACGAAATACATTCTGACATAATAAAAAAAAAAATTCACAACCCCTGATGTAATACACTTTTTTAAAAGCATCAGTACTGCACAATGTATTTTTTAATTAATTTAAAACTAAGAAAAAACAAGTTTAATAAAACACCATTGACCCCACAGGCTTTTTGTATAAAAAAAATGTAAAAAATTTAAAACTTTTCTTGAAAATTTTTTTGGGGGTTTTATAATTAATCCCTTAACTGCCAATTAAAAGTTATGCGATTTGCTCCCCTCCCCAGTGTGTGTGTATGTGTGTGTGTGTGATTCAGTTATTTCATAGATTTTATGAAATAACTATATAAGTCAATTAAGGTATATAATAGATGAAAAATTCCATACTTTATCTAGTTATTCTGTGAAATAACTAGTTATTCCATGAAATAACCAGTCAATCTATGAAATAACTGATGACAGTTCGTTAAATTAAAATATAAACAATTTCATAGTTACTTTATAAATTAATTGTTCATAAATAGCTAAAATCTATTTTATCCATATTATGAATGATTAATTGATAAATAATAAGGAAAGGCAGATGATATAATTTATTGTCGCTCGTATTGAACATCAGTTAAAGAAAAGGGAATATATATATATATATAAATATATATATATATATATATATATATATATATATATATATATATATATATATATATATATATATATATATAGGTCAATTCTCTACTAACAAGATCACTCAAACAATAAACTCGACAAACACATAGACAGCAAAGGGAAAAACATCAATGAAGGACAAAAGAGTAATCGAGATAAATAAATATAAAATGGATGCTGCAGTTGCCATGAACAATACTGACTAAGGGCAGTTAGTATATAAAATTAATTTATATAAAAGTGGGGTTGAACATGTTTTTGGAGCCAACCTTCCCCTTTATTTGTAAATAACACGAGCAAAAACCAATAGGAAATAATGGATAGAAATATTTAAATCCATTACAAAATAGAGGTAACTTACCTAAAAAATTTCACTACAAATGCAAAGCCCGCTAAATCTGAGTGGAAACATTCAATTTGTTGCCAGATTCTATACCTAATACAGATTTAAATCAAAAGAGTGGCTGAAATGTAGCACTTAACAAAAAGGGTTACAAATGGAAATAAAAATTAAAATTAGTTGCATATTATAGCATAACTATAATAACACCAGAGTAAATATGAATAAAATAATAGTAAGTAATTTCTAATCTAATATTAGACTATGGAAAAACTATATAAAAATATTTGTTTATAGTAATAAGCTATTATCAATCTCAAAATTTTTTAATTCTAACTTTTTTTGAATAGCTTTATTTATATAACTATTAATAAAATAAATTGGGTATTTCTGATTTAAAGCAATATTTGTAAAATGTGTATAGTTATTTATAATGTCTGATTTTTTGAACAAGAAATTTATTACGTTGTATATAATTAATAACAATATTTCTGAATATAGAAACATGTACATTACTCTCCCAATGAGGAACTTTTATAATATTGAAATTAAATTCTTCTCTTTTATCATAAATATTAGAAACTATTACATTTTCATATAATTTGACATGTATGTCAAGAAAATTTGCTTCATTGTTGTTATTATTTGTCTGTATTAAATTAAGATATTGTGGATAAAATTAATGTTAGGTATAAAATTGGCTTGTTTGCCAAAGATGATTATATCATCTATATAACGATAAATATAAAATTTAGAATTATTAAAGTAACTACTTTAAAATAATGTAAGTATAAATTGGCAAGACAGTTGCTCGCAGGGCCCCCTTGTGGCAATCTTTAATCTGCTGATAATAGTTACCTTTATGATATATATAGTTCTCTTTAAGTACAAACCTAGTAGTGAACCAAATCTATCATAATTAACATTATTAAATAAATTGTCTTTATGTAAATTTACAAGAATATTAATCAAATCATCAATATTAATAGAGTTAAAAAGATCTTCAAAATCTAAACTATAGACTGAATAAATTTTTTTATCTTTCATTATATATATATATATATATATATATATATTGTATCTGTTAATGGCACAAAATTTTTCTATTTCTTGATCTTCAAGAATATCAATAATCACACATGGTACTTCTCTGCACTATTTTAGCACTTTTTACTTCTCTTATCAAAGTTAAGAATTTTTCACGAGTAATTGCAGCACTGTTTTCCTTTGTTCCACGCTTATTTAATAAAGATTCAAATCTCTCTTGTATTATGTCTTTCTTATTTACAACTTGATTTATCATTTCTTCACAATTCATTGCTTGAAAACAAGATGCGAAAAATATTTGTTAAGAATCCAAAATGTAAAAAACGCTCACATAAATACAACTTCTAAATTCTACTTTTTAAAGCAACGGAATGAAGGGCTCACTCCCACGCGTCATTATAAAGTAATATAATAAGTTAAAAACTGACCCCAGAAGCAGTTAGAATTGGTTTTGAGAACTTCCGATTGTTGTATTTCATTCTTTAAGAATGAAGTAATCGTTATTCTATAGAATACCTTGTTAAATCGTAGAATTCAATAATTTTATATACAGGGTGTATATAAATGAATATCGGAGTGTTAACGCTTTTTAGTATAACTTATAAATATAACTCATGCATCGAATGAAAGACCAACTGAAACAGAATGGAATGTGGGCGCATGCGCGAGAAACGTATGCTAATTGTTTTCCCCTTCCCCGCCGATCAGCGAAGTAATAGAAAAATGGCGATTAGTGAACAGAAAGCGTTTTGTGCTCTCTACATTGCAAGTACAGAATCTGCTATAACTGCGCAAAGAGCGTTCCGGTGGACACCTCAGTGGACATGGGAACACTCACAATGCACGCATCTGGAGCTTAGAAAATTCTCAAGAGGTGCTAGAATCCCAACAAGACTCGTCAATATTGAATGTTTTTTATGCCATGCCTCGGCGGAAAGAGTATGGTTCTTTAGTTTTTGGAGAATCAACTGTAACTGGCCATGCCTATCTTGATGCTCTACAACTATGGGTATTTTCTCAATTGGAAGAAAGTGAACCAGATAACTTAATTTGGCAGCAAGATGGTGCACAGCCTCACTGGCATCTCTCAGTACGCGAATGGTTGAACATACCTGTACCCGACCAATGGGCTGGCCGCAAAGGGCCTCACGATAAAGCTTGTTTAGCAAGGTCTCCACGTTCGACCGATCTGACGCCATATGATTTTTATCTGTGGAGGTTCATTTAGGATTGTGTTTACGTACCTCCGCTACCACCTGATCTTCCAGACTTCAGACACAGGATTGAAGCAGCTGTTGCAAGAATTACTGAGACACACTGAACAAAGTTTGGATGAACTTGCCTATTGACTTGATGTATGCCGTTTGATGAATGAATAGGGTTTACATTGAATATTTGTAAGCTTGTAGGAAAAACTGTTTCGGTTAATCTTTCATTAAATCCATGAATTGTACTTGTAAGTTATATGTAATAAATACTATAAAGCATTAAAACTCCGATATTCATTTAGAAATACCCGGTACTTTAACCCTTTATGTACCGCATTATTATATACTATAGTTTTTTTTCATGCAATGTGTGTGTTTTTTTTTTTGGATCACTACATTGAAAATTAAGAGATATACATAAACAAAATACTCAACTTTGGGATATTTAATCCGTTGGAGCTAATTAGTTAATTAAATATATTCAACTGTAAAATTAAATATATACACTGTTTACTTAGAATAAATTGTCAAATCGTTTTCTAAGGTCTTCATTAACATACAAAAAAAATATATATAAGACTCTTCAATTTTGACATTAACTATTTTTTCGGGACAAAAATGATAATCTTCGCAATCCACTGAAAACACCGTCAGCTGAAAACACCATTTATGCAATAAGCTAGTCGCCTTCCCCGATAAAATACACATCCTAGAACCCGTGCTGCCATTTGTTTTGGAAGAGTGGATTTCAAAGAATATTCCTGCTAAGTACCGTCAGAATATTCGTAAAAATGTTTATTCTATGTAATTTTAAAGTGAGTGGTGCTTATAAGTACCATCTGTAGATAAAGGGTTAACTGACTTGCCTAGTAATTCCATGAAATACCTAGTTCTATGAAATAACGGATTTCACACTTTAACGGTAATATATATATATATATGCAATAAAGAGAATTGATATTATTTAAATAATACGATGAACTATTTATTCAAAATTATAACTATTAGAATCTCTTGTTTTCATATTAAACGTAGGTTTGCATGAACACACACAATGATCTCCTAAACTTATAATTAATGCTGACGTGGTTTCCGCAGCAACGCTTCACGTTTCCCTTAAATGCAGGATTTCCAAGGAATACTTTTCAAATTCAATTTGTACGAAACGTGTGAATTTCAATCACCCGATTTACGTCGTGAATTGAAATTTTGATTTGTATCTTCGCAAATCACTAACAGACTATGCATATGATAATTAGAGTTATACTTGATCTTTTAATGTGCTACGCAAATTACTTTACAAATAATTTGAATACTTACGATAAGAATGTATTAGTTTCAAATTAAAATTAGGCCTTCTGCTTTTGAAATTAGAATTCGCGTTGAATGCATTTAAGACGATGATTTGAGGAAGAATATATTTGTCATATTATAAAAAATTTAGCAAGTTTTGTAAAATATTTTATATTAAAATACATTTATTGCTAAGATAAACTGGAAGTTAGAAAATTAAATTTGTCAGTTTGTTAATCGAAATGAATTAAAATTATTCCACTTTTATTTTGTGTTAACATTTACATGTTTTCTGTTTTTAATGAAAGTGCAAGATTGAATACATAATGATTACTATACAATACTGCTGACTAAATTATGACATTTAGTATGCGTTATACTTAATAAATAAATTTAGTATAACCGTTTTGCATTACATCGTTACTATTTTATAAGAACATGGTAGCATGTTTAGCTGCAAAATTAAACAGTTATGATTTTTATTATTGCTTTGAATATCTTATAAATATTTTAAAATTAATACTAGTATTATTTTGAGGGAATTTTATCCGTAGTAAAAAAATATATACATTTATTAGTAAAATTCGAATACATAGCCCGATAATTTAAGAGCGTATTTGAATACTGATAGAGTATTTAAAATAATATCAATTACAATGATGTATCAAAAACCGAACATTTTTTTTTATGAATTAATAGTTAAGAATAGGATATATTCTTCAAAAATTCTATTTGCATATTTTATAATGTTGTAATTTTAAGTACGAAATAAAAATGAATTTTTCTTTTTTAATGAAATTTATTCGTCAATATATTCTTTTGCCAGACTTTTTTATTTACCCATAGACAGAAACCATATCTTTTTATATACATGCATTAATGTTTTCATTACAAAAATATATAGTCTTCTGCATGTCTCGGATAAACATTTTTAGTGTTATTTTTTACATTCTGGTTTTCTCTCGTATTTTTCATTACATTACTTAACTATACTAAATATTTAAGTTAAATCACAACGTAGAACATGAGTGTGCATTTTATATCAAAAGGCAAATGTTTCTTTTTATCTACTATTATTGTTTGTTGTTTTCTGATAACTAAATGCTTCAAAGATATTAATTTTAAAAGAATAAATATGCATCGATTTTTTAATTTCGACTAGTTTTATTATTTCATATACACATAGTAGAATTTGACTTTTGGTTCGATGATAACTACATAAGCTTCTTAAGGTATCCGAAGACGTTGAAAATGACCAAATTCGTTCGAGACAGTTATTTTTGTTTTTATTTTATTGAATAGTGCTATATTTGGCTTTACAAAATATACTTTGTTTTATTTCTATGCTACATATATAGGCCACGTTACAATCAATTTTATAAAGTTAGAAAAACTAGAAGTGGGTCTTTGATCTACTAGAAGTGGGCATTTAAAATGTTCAAAATCTATCATGGCGAGTCGTATAACTCAAAATATTACGAATTTATTTCCATAAAACTTTTTAAACTTGATATTTATGTCATTTTCTAGAGAATGTACTAAATTATTTCATATTGTATGAATACTTTTTGAGTTATTTAAATAATGGTCTCATAAAGAATGTGACTTTTCTTATAATGTTTACTCAATCAGTTTTAAAATTTTAATAAATTTTTAAAATTTTAGTACATTTTCTAGATAAATGCATCTAATTTGTTTTAGTAATGCCTTTACTAATATAAGTTTATTACTTTTTCTCTAATTGCTTAAAAGTTTTATAAAAATATTGCTAAAATTTCACAAATAATTGTGATTTTTTATGAAATTTTGGCAATTTATTTTAAATATTGCTAGTTAAATATTGGTATTTATTGGTATTGAGTCCTAAAAAAGCAATTTTAATGCTTAAATACGCTATTTTGTCAAAAAGTACTCCGAACGTCGTACCAAGCAAATCAATCATCAAAATGAAAGTGGTATTCTTTATAACATTTAATCGCAATTTCTGAAAAGTGTGAATTCCAACAAACTTTTAATGCTTGTCAAATGCGTTGATACAAATCCTGTAAATAACATACAGAGTATTGTGCGAATTGTCATTTATTTATATTTGCTACAGAAAATTATCATTAATAGAAATAAATGTCTCATGAACGCAATTTTTAAATACCAACTTCACCAGAACTATTGCCTCTTCATGGAGTATTTTCATTGATGGACCCCTGTACCGGAAGTTTCAAAAGTTGCGCACATCAACCTATGTGGTTGAGTTTTTGACAGATGATTTATGTTTACAAACAGAATGAAGGCTAAACAAAGGTTAGAAAGTTATATTTATTGTCAGGTGTCAGACATGTTAAAATAACAGTAAATGTTCAAAATGTTGTCCATTGTTCTGGACACACAATCCAACTCTTTTTACCAGATTAATTGACACTTTACGAAGAATGTGAGAATTAATGTCCGATTTTCCATGAAGAATGTTACTTTTAAGTTCATCAAGCGTATGGGGTTTATTCCTAAAGGTGATATTTTTCAGATATATCCAAAGGAAAAAAATTCTGAATTGACAAGTCCGTGAAACGTGGTGGCCAAAGTTCTTTGGAAATAACACGATCGTTGAAACATTCGGTTAAGACTTTCTTACTGTCCCGTGATGTGTGACACGTTGCGCCGTCTCGCTGCAACCGTAGTCATGTTTTTGCGGACGGACCGTCTTTTCATTGGACCTCTTTATAAAGCGGTCTTCACATCTGCCACTTTCGTTTTCACTATGGATGTTCTATCCGATCCTCGTGTGTCACGGAACCAATGCACTAAAAGTGTTATCGTTGATGCATTTGGTGCTGTTTCATCTGGATATTTCAGCTGAAATGCATTTATCACACGACAATGAAATTTTGTAGTGAAATAAAATCTGACTATGGCTATTCTTTGCTCTTGGGAAAACATCATGCACCTCCCGTTGAGCTCAACTGACTACAACTGACAATTATTTTGAAGCTGCTGACCGATACGTTCAAAACTTCTTATGATGGGGAAGGGGCTGCTGCCATCTATTGACAGAAATCTTAACAACCCTTTTGGGTTTTAAGCAACAAGAATTACCGTGTCGATGTGCGTGACTTTTGAAACACCCGGTATAGCAATTCTGCTATTTGCTTTTTCCTCTTTTTACAATATTTCTGACTCGGCTCGAAGGCTTAGAGGTTAGCGTGACTGCCTTGTAAGCCCATTGATGTGGGTTTGATCCCAACTGGAGTCGATAGATTTTCTGGATGCGAAAATCGTAGGCGCGCATGTCGTATGATTATGTGTCATCTAAAATATTCCTTGAGCATCAATTTGACTCTGGTATTCTAGGCAAAATTAAAGCGCTGCAATATTTAGCATCCAGTAAAAGATTCAATTTAAGAGTGGAAAAATGCTTTAAAGTGAAACCGAAACCAAAACAAATGGTAAGAAAACTTCAAATATCTTAAAAACTAATTTTTTAGCAGATATGAAATCTATGGTGGCAAGCTTCACAATGATATGGGTCACAAGAAAATGAAAGAAAGAAATTCAGTTTTACTGAAATTTGTAGATTACTGTGTAGCCTTAAACAGACTACAATATAACTACTATTGCTTAAAATAAGGCAATTATTGAAAAAAAACTATGGTAACGAAGAAATAAAAACTAATCCTTGATTGTATTTATTTTTGTTTCATAAATGACCAGATAATTCCGTCCACATATGATTACGCATCCATTAAATTCAGGCTCAAAGCTCTTTCCCATCCACAAAACTATTAAGTGACTTTAAGACATTTGTCTCTCATTTCAGAATATCCTCCAGGTATAATACTAGGAGAAACACAGGCACTTATTACAATAAACATAATCCCGCTATGTTATTCAAACGGGATTAAAGTTGATTTCCTGAGATCAATGCTCCCTCGGGGTTACAGTCACAGATAATGGAAAGTAATGCGGGGACGGAAATCATTAAGACGCTTTAGAGGATTATGTCTTAAAATTTCATTGGACATTATTCAGTGTATAATTACTTATATCAATAAGCGAATATTTAAACATATTTAACAGTTAGGTGAATTAAAAAGAAGGTATCTTATTAAAAATGTTGTATATAAAAAGTTTTTTAGATTTTCTTATTAAAAAATACATAAATATTACAAAACACAAAAACCGTAAGTTTTTATGAATAAAAATTTCATTATTTTCCGTTTATATATTTTATTATATTTGTTATTAACTCTGGAAGACAATTATTTTATTCAATAAAATTAGCCATAGACTTCTTCAAATTAAAATATAAAAAATAGGTGATTTATAAGAAAATACCTAAACACCGCAATAAATTGTAAAGAGCAAATAAAGTATTGAAAATATGTTTAATTTCTAAAATAATAAAGAAAGCTTTTAGAGAATCTAACATATATATATATATATATATATATATATATATATATATATATATATGTATGAAGGTTTTTATGAATATAAATTCCATTACTATATTGGATGTAATCATTCATTATTATATTATTAGGATTTTGGTATTGTTTTCAAAATGTTGAAATGTTGATTGATACAATCAGTTATTTGACTTTCATTATTGAATTAATCATTTTTATGACAATTTAATATTTTCTCTCCGGATTCTTTATTTGTCTATCTTATTTGTATTGTCTTCTTTTGTTTTGTTTTAAAAAAAAAGAAAAATCCCATTTAAGAAAAATTAATATCTTTGAAGTATTAAATTCTATTTGGATGATGGACTGGGAACTGAGGAAATGTTACTTAAAAATTTTTTAAGTGTGAAAAAAAAAATGAATGAAAAATGAAAAAAAAAATTGCATGAATTAATTTCAAAGCAATATTATACTTTGTTCATTTGGATCTACTTAATTATGCTCATAAGTTTAAAACTTTTATTTCGATATAGTTATTTGCAATATATAGAGGTTTTTAAAACGTCATTAATGAAAAGATTTTAGATAAAATTATAAGTAGATCATTGTCTAATTCGGGGAATTTATGTCATATAAATAATATTATAACCGTTTGTTTTTTTATGTAGAAAAGGTTTAATATACAGTGAATCCTGGTTGTATTTAATGCAATGGAACTTAATTACACAAAGAAATTCGAGGAGAAAACCCTTTCTAAATTTAAGAATTTGTGTAGCATTATTTTTTTATTACATGCAATTATAATATAGATAAAAATTTAGAATTACCAATAATATGAAAATAATTATTATTTTGTAAACATTCTTAATTGAAGAAAGTGTAATAAATAAATATATGAACATCCTTAGAAATCCTTTAGGGAACCTTTAAATTTCACTATTAATTTTTCTTTAGCTTTAAACACATTTAAAAATGCCTGAATACCTTTATTTATTTCATTTTATTAAAAAAAGAGAATAAGAAAGATATTTGTTCTCGTGTGAATTTTCGATTGAAAAATTTTTGCATATATGAATCTACTAATTAATTTCTATTTCCTAAATAAGATTAACTCTGAACGTAAAATAAAAAAAGAATACGAATAATGAAATATGTATAAAAAAAGGAATACTTCACAATGACCTTTTCAATCATTTCATAAAATTAATTAGCACATTTTCAAATATTTTATCTAAACTTTCTTATTTCTTTAAATAATCTTTAGCTGTGTAAAATACCACTTACTTTGCTATTGCATAACATCGAGTTTTAATTTTTCTTTCAAAACTTTCAAAGAGGATAAAAAATTTAAAAAGTAAAACGTTAATTATAAGAATTTAATTGAAAAAATTAATAGATTCACTTCACCAAGAACAATTAAAGTCAATTAGAGTGGTAAAATAATTAATTTTTCTGTACACATATAAATTTAAAAAATGAATAGTATATCTCTACTCATATTAATTATTGAAAAATTACTTATTTTTATTGAGTGTTATTACTAAAAAGAGCCCCTTTCTAGACAAACATGCTAAAAGGAATATAAAAAGCAAATCAGTGTTCACAGTTAAATGAGTTCTTAAAGCTTTTTTTAAGTGATTTATTTATCCAATATTTCTTGCTTAACAAGGTGAGTTTCACAATTTGGGGAGCATACATTCTTATGATTTCTTTTTACTCTTTATTCTAATATTATTCCATGCAACTACAATATTTATCTCCATAGCACCAGCAACATGTAGGTAAAAGTTAACAGGTTTGAATATAAATCAACGTGATATCTTATATATGTTCAATTAAAAAATATATAATTTTATCTGAATAAATTATTGTTTAAAAAACTAAGAAACACTTTTATAGTTAGTCAAACTAAAAAGTAAAAAATAATTCTTTATATAATAATAAAAGGACTAATTAGAAAATTAATATTATTGTGGTAAAAGCGTGGGGTGCTATGTATTATATTTCTACGCTAACTCTGCATTTTAGAATGGAATTAGTATGTAATTATAATAATTGATATCGAGCACTCCACGCTTTTACCACAAGGACATTAATTTTCTCGTTAATCATTTTATTATTATATTAAGAAGTATTTTTTACTTTTTAGTTAGATTAACTACAAAAGCGTGTTTTTTAGTATCTTTAAAATATAATTTATTTTTTTCATGTTTTAGTTCGATCTACAATAAAAGCGTTTTTTCTTTTTTTAGTTTTTTTTTCAAACTATCATTTCTTCATTGATGAATTAATCGTTTTTGCTTGTTGTACTTGTATTAAACACGGACATTTTCACTTTAGGGTTTTAACTTCATCTTTTAGTCACCAAATCTGGAAATTGGATATGGAATTAGTCGCCAAATCTAGAAATAGGAAATCGTTAATCTTTATGTTCAGAATCGGGACAATGAAACAAAATTACTAAATTGCTGTATTGTCGATGGTCCTTGACAAGTGTGCAAAATTTCGAACTAATCTGACCTGTTAGCGTGGGTAAAAATTAAGTTCAAAGATTCCGTTACATACAGGTGAAGTCAAAATAAGCGTGTTTAAAAGTACTTTTGGTAGAAAATAATAATGTATATTATTCGACAATCTAATAATTATACGTAATTTATAAAGAATGCAACATGATGAAGAATTTTTTTCTACGTAATTGAAGAAATCCACAATTTTTTAAATATTTGGTTGTATTTGATTTTAGCAACAGTATTTTTTTCTTCTACTTAATAGGGAGTTTAATAATATTCTGAAAGTAAAAATAATGATCTTCAAGTCATTTTATTATAATTACTTTCGACATTACTTTTCAAATATTTTTTATTTTTATTCATTCAATTAATGCTTTATTTTTATCATATTTTGTAAAATTGATATGTGTGATCTCTATTAAGTGAACATTATAGTAAATTTTGATTTTCAGTCTGTTTTGGATTTTCACTTTGTTCTATAAACATGTTGGAAAAGATAGATAAACATAAAAAAAAAACTTGTTTACTCTCACTAAAACCAGTTCTGGACCTTTTATGTTTAATGTTTTATTATCTGTTTTGAATTTTTTGTTGTTTATGTTTTTATATATATTTATTTCTGTAACGAAGGCTTAATGACTATTTATTTACATATGTTCAGTTATTATTGATTATTTGTCTGACTATAGAGAGAGAAAGAGATTGAACCTCTCTTTCTCTCTGTCTCTATCGGTATGTCTGTAATGAAAGAGATAAAGAGAATTATAGTTCTTGTGTGTGTGTGTGTGTGTGCATGTATGTGATCGTACTTTCTGCTGACTGATCGTACTTTCTGATCGTACTTCTTTTAAGATTCAGATAAAAATAGTTGCAACAATAAGATGCTAATAATGGAATGTTCTTCTACTCTTTAACCAGCGATCACTCGCGCGGGGTGTTCTGTACACCCCAGCAACAAGAAAAGCCTCCTAGGGTTCTAAACAAAATGCACAGAACCCCGATTTTTTCTGTAGCTGCACATTTTAGATCGTTGAACATTCAGGCCTGATACACTCCCTCTTTTTTGTACGATTGGAATGTAATGACCTTCAAAAGTTTATCAGGGGTGCTGAGAACTCCCTGCGAGCAATTGAGCATATGGATACAGTCAGCTCTGAATGTTTGGAAAATGATTAATATATTATTTTTCTACTTTCTACTATCCTTATCATTAATTATAAAGTTTGTTTATTTCTGGTATAAAAGTTTTACTTGTGGTTTATGAAAAAATATAAAGTTATGCATTTTAAGATGAAAATTTTGTATGTTCAGTTTAAATTAATGTTAGTCTCATTTGCATGCAATAAGTTTAATAATTTTATTTGTATAATACAAAACACATCTTGTACTTCATAAATATATATCATAATTGTCTTAAAAAATTTTTCATATTTAAATACACGTGTTAAAAGTTTGGGGTGTTCTCTACATCCCCGCGAGTAACGACGGTAGCAAAAACAGGCGCGAGTGACCGCGGGTTAAGTGTTACTGGCGTGTATACGCGTCCTGTTGAGCTAATGCGTTTAGTGTCCCAAACGTGTATACTCGTCATTCCATTGGATGGCTTTTTGCATTGTTCTGCTTTGCACGGCTATGGAATACAATGGAATCAGATTGAAAATGCTCCTAAAGAATTAACTTGTTTCTGAAAAGAGGTGGGGAAGGAATTTGAAAGTATATTATTCCAGAAAAGAGGAAATTAAAAGCTAAGCAGTTGTTAACTTCTTCTATAAAAGGGCGATGCAAAAATGTGTTATTTGTGAAAGGACAAATATTCACACTGAACGATCGCTGCCACTGCATTGAATGTGATGCTGGTTTATGTGTTCAACCTTGTTTCAGTATATATCACCTTACAAATTATCCATAAGCTAAAAAAATTAATATGGTTTCATATTTTGAGAAGTAACGTGGAATTTTGAAATAAGAACTTTAAAATAAATTTATTTTTGCATTCCAATCAAAAGAAAACCTTATCAGACGATTGTTCTAAGATTACCAATTTTTTTTTATCTCAAAATTAAAGTGAAAATGAATTACAAAAGTGTAAACGACATTCTGTATTATATCACCTATTCGATCGATATTAAAGAAAGAAAATGTTTTTCAAAGATAAACACTGACTTATAGTGAACGAGATAGAAAAAAAAAATAAACCAAACTTTAGAATAACAAGCTCCCTGTGTTCTTAGATTTTAAACAGTATAGAAATTACAGAGATTTGTTTCAGTTAGCATTTACATTTCATAACTATTTTTCTATAAGCACTTCATTAACATCATTATGCAACTTTTCTTCAGACTAATCAGATAACAATAGCAAACCTTTTTCTCTGATATATGATACTCTTGAGTATGGAAGCTAATGAACTTGTAATCGGAAAAAAAAACTGAAAGACCTTTGATAACTTTTTACTTATAGGAAAATAAGTTCCTTTTTTTTTGCATTTTAATATGAAGGCTTAAATTAATTTTTCAATTTACCTAAAATCCGGCGTATGATGCGCACTTTTAACCCGAAAAGTAAGGTCAAAATTTATGTGTGCTCGTTATACGCCGGGTAAAAATGATAGCTGTAAAAATAAAAAAAGAGATGGGCATAAAGAAAATAAGTTGTCTACATTGATCGAAATGCTCTTTATTTAAAAGAAATGACATCCCTTATGAACTTAAAGGATTTCAGCTGTACAAATATACGATTTTTTTCAAAATCCTGGCATAATACCTCTAATAAATGGCTTCAAAACACAATAGTATTCCCCTACTTTCGATTCCTTTGAAAAAAAGTTGAGCATTATTAGTTAGAATATCCCAAAATTTAAAGGGTTAACAATCTTTTATTAAATTTTTACATATTTTTTAAAGGTTTTAATATAGAAAACAATTCAAAAACTTTTTTTTTAAAATTTAAAAATTTTAAAATGAATTTATTTCTTTTGGCTTAAAAAATGGAAAATTTTAAAACACCAAAATTCTCAGGCACCTGCTTTTTTCAAAGGCCTAGAAAAACAAATTTCTTCTTTGGTATTAATAAACTTTAATACTTTTTTTTTAAGTATATTAACGAAAAACATTTAGGTGTTGACTCAAGGAACAATTTTATTGTGGGTTTCCAAAATATGTAAGATGTTTATATTCTTTCTAAAAGTTTTTTGGAAAAAGAACTCTGTTGTCCAATATTTGTGCGGTAATGTCGTGTGAGTGGGTTATAACGTTTTCATGCCTACACAGGAAACTTTTAGGTCCCTTTGGATAAATTTGGATTAGATTCTTATAAAACGTTCGATATGCATTTTGTTATGAAATGTTGTTCGTTTGTTAAATTTTCAGCACACGATTTTTATTAGTCAAACTATCGACACAAAGGTTACGTAAATGAAAGATTCCTACTTGTTTTAAAGTTTTACCTAAGCCCTTCAGAAATGAGTTTTCTTCAGGTGAATTTTCTCATTTTTCAGTTTTCGTTTCAATTTTTCAAATTTTACGGAAAATTACTCGTTTTTTTAAATTTTGGAAGTGTATTTATTTGATATTTACAAAATTTTATTCGGGTTCAGGTGAGAAGGGCCAAAAAGAAGATTTCTATGGGCCTGAATGTTGTGTAGCATGTTTGATATTTTGTCTGAAATTTTTAATGTTTGGCCACTTAATTTGAAGACCACTAATGGAAAACTTTAAAAATTGTATTAGAATGATCCTTTCCGAATTTATGAAAAATATGGGAAAGTTCTTATTTGGGATTTCCGCAGAAAATATTCATAGCCAACGACGCCACGGGATTTGGACCAGAAATGGGTTCCCCCCTATTCGTAAGGTTTTCCCGGGCAGCCATCAGCCGTATTTTTCTATCGAGTTGAATTCTCATTTCTTCCGTTGTCGCTTCAATTTGGGATTTCAAACCCAAATATGGCTTTTTGGGCCCCTTTATTTCCATTTCTAGGGAAAGTTAATTTAATTGTTTTGAACCTTTGAATTTCTTTTTGGGGTTGTTTTGAATAGTTGCGTCAATAATTTTGGGCCACTGTAGATTTTTGTGAGGTTGCCTTTTTTCCCCCGGACCTAAAAAATTTTTGGGTCCTCTAAATTTTGAAGACAACCACCCCCAAAACATGTAGTTTGGTACGATATAGATTTTTTTAAAGTAAATAGTAACTTTTCTTTAAAATCAAACTTGATTATTGCACCTAAAACACTAGTTCTCAGACATGTTATTAATGCACTTGAAGTTTCAATTACAACTTGATTTTTCTTTCTAATACTTGCTTCTAGTAGAATATTTCGTGAATGAGGTTTCATCGAAACGCTTGTGATTTTTAAAATAGTATTTCAACACGAGTTTTGAAATTTTAATTTAATCAGGGACGTCAGAACTAGTTGAATGGTAATTGAATTTACGTAAGAACTTTTCTGAAGTGTTTTACATGTGTTATTTCACGTGATTAAAATATTTCAACTTTAGAACGGATACGTTTGAAATCAAACATTCTCATCCATCTAAAGATTTTGATTCTTATATTCATATTAAAAATAACTGAAGTATATATAATTTTAAAGATACGATAGTTAATGTAGTACTAAAATGATTATATATCGGTTTCATAATAATGCCTTTATTATTAATGCAATTGAAATAACTGTGCTTGAATTTCGCAAAATATTTGATTCAGCAAAATATTCTGATGATTAATTGTATTTATTCTTCAGTACAAATCTCTTAAACAGAAGTGCATACAAATAAATAGCATTGGAATTTGTACTATTATTTCGTATAAAAAACTTGATTTGTATCGCTTCAAGGATCATAATCTTTGAAAATATATTTTTAAATGTTTAATATTCATTTCGGAGACTTATGCTACTTACCTTTTTTTTTTAATTAGAGAAATATAAGGTATACTTGATGCTCAACTTGAGATTAATATTTTTAAGTACTGTACTGTTGGAATTGATTGGACAGACAGTAAGAAAAGGATTTTTTCTAAGACCTTAGCTTGCAAGCATTACATACCTTAAGTAAACAGAAAAACCTCTATATTAGTATGAAATATGTCCTTCCTGTAGCAGAAATGACCTCTTCAATTCGTCTTTGTATTGACTTCACTAGAACTTAATTAAGTTTATTATGAAATTTTTCAATAATTTAACAAAGGAACCATTTATTGAGTTTTTGAAAAATAGTCTGATGTTTTCTTTGCATTGACCTTTTTAGCATCAAATTGTCAACAAATTGTTTGATGCCGTCCATTTTTTAAATTCATTTTATCATTAGAATGTGCATTTAAGGTATCCAATTGCCCTAAAATCATGATTTTTTTTCAAAAATTGACATTTCTTTTTATATTATTATTTTATAGACCATCTTATTAGCTTAGTTAAAATTCCAAGCTTCTTATTTTCCATTCACTAGAAAAAAACTACAAGTGTTTTAATAAAAGAAGATGCCATATCTTAACACAAGATGTCAAACTTTAAAATGCGCTTTACTCGAAATGTGTGTTTTTTATTTCGAAAAACGCAAACGGAGACAGTGTTTGCTCAAAAAGATTTTAAAATAATTTACTGAAATTTTTTGTGAATGTTTTGTATAAGAGTAGAAGTGTTTGATCTTCAGATTTATCAATGGCTGTTTTATTTCAAAATTTACAATCCTTTATGTGAATCTAAGCAATATATCTGTTTTTTAAGCAATTTCATATAGTCACTGAGATAAAGGGCTCTAGTTTTTGTAAAAATTAAAATATCTATTATCCTGAAGGTCATTTCAAAAATGAATAACACAGTAACACATTAAAATTGAAAAATGGAGAATTTGTTCAAAAAGTTTTTGTACAGAGCGGGCCCCGTTTATATAATTTTTTGTACAATTTCACTAGTTTTTTCCCCTTTTGATAATAATAAATTCTTTGCCTGTTTTCAATTTTACGACTTTTTCTATATAATACAATAAATAAATCTGAAAATCACAAAAAAATCCCCAGATCTCCATTTTTTCAAAAAAAACAAAACTGTCGCAAGTAGTCGGTTATCTTAACCTCAATCATCGTGAAACCACACTTATATAGCGCTATTTATCATTTGTTCTGTTGTCGTGAAACTCATCTTATTATAGTCAAAGGTCAATCAATCACATTACATCTAGGCAGATAAAACCAATTTGAGGGGTTTCAAGACATCACTGATAGTCACATACCAACTCGAACAAGACAAAAATGCTTGCCCCAATTAATTCGAATAGAATAGTATTTAAGTGAACCATTTATGAGTGATTTTTATAGAAGGTTTATGTGTTAGAAAAAATAAAAAGAACAAGTGCTTTTAAAAAAAGTTATCAGAATCATACTACAAGCATGCCGTATGCGAACATAATGAATTTAACATATACATACGATGCTTATTTAGGCAGTACAGCAGAGCCCCGAAAACTTAGCACTCAATAACCCGACAGTCCGTATAACAGCTTGGTTCGGTCCTAGGAGAGCCCACACACTTGGCGGGAATTATTTTGGTTGGCGATAATTGCGCAATCTTGGTGACCCTACTTTGATACACTAGATGTGGTAAACCTAACTATTTCTGGAATTTTCGTATTTTGTCGGCGGGCATTTCGAATTTCATTTTGTTGTTGGGCACCGGGTTGGAAGTATGGCTGCGTGTGTGAATGAATATATCTTAGATTTTTTTACTTTTTTGAATGCGAAAGGTAAGAAAGAATTAATTGATTGGTGTATGAAGGAAGGAAGGATTAATTGCTTGGAGTTTTGAATGTCTAAATGTAATGATCGACATGATGTAACATGGTCGGCATTAAAACGTTTTCTTCGAAATCGTACCAGCCATGCCGAAGATATGTTCAACCATTTCCTTGCAGAAGAATAAGGCGGCGCTCACACGATCATTCGCTTAGCGATGAGACCTTCAAGTCCTTTTGAAAATCTGTTACGCTGTACCCTCCACTTGGAAAAAATCAGCAGTAAGAAAGTAAGTGCTGTTTTTATAATTTTTGTCTTAAATGTTTAATTTTTCTGCATTGTTTATATATATTTTCTTCACGCATCCACTTTTCCCGCTATACTTACCGCCATTGTTGGTTTCTCTTGGCGCCATCTCGTTCTGGCTTGGCGCGTTTTTCAGTTTGTCGCCAAGGGTGTGGGCTCTCCTAGGATTTTACCAACAGCTTCACCCATGGAGATCGTAAAAATATCCAATACAGAAATTATTATCATCCGATACTATGTTTGAAGCATAAAATTATTGCTGACGTCACAATTGATGAAAAAATGCCAGAAACTGATGCAGACGTTAACGTTGAGTGCACCGTACAAACTCCTAACTATATATACTATGCTTGAAGCATAAAATTATTGCTGACGTCACAATTGATGAAAAAATGCCAGAAACTGATGCAGACGTTAACGTTGAGTGCACCGTACAAACTCCTAACTATATATACTATGCTTGAAGCATAAAAATTATTGCTGACGTCCTTGATGAAAAATGCCAGAAACTGATGCAGACGTTAACGTTGAGTGCACCGTACAAACTCCTAATATATAACTATGCTTGAAGCATAAAAATTTTTGCTGACGTCCAAAATTTTTATGAAAAATGCCAAAACTGATGCAGGTGTTGCGTTACTGCCCGTACAAACTCCTAACTATATACTATGCTTGAAGCATAAAATTTTGCTGACGTCACATTGATGAAAAATGCCGAAACTGTGCCGAGTTCGTTGATCAGTACAAACTCCTAACTATTATATATGCTTTAGCATAAAATTATTGCTGACGTCACAATTGTGAAAATGCCAGAAACTGATGCAGACTTAACGTTGAGTGCCCTTTTAAACTCCCAAAATATCAATAAAATGTGGAACTAAAGCTTCCAAACCTAGTTTTTGATAAGGTGGGTGTTGGTAAAGAACTTACTGTTCTTTTGTAGTCTTCGTGATAGTAAACGCTTAGTAGGGGGAAAGGGAACAACATTCTCGTTTTTAAACAAATAACCAACTTTTGCAAAGTCGGCATTTTAATTTTCATTATAGATAGATTATGCCTTTTTGTAAATTTTTCCCAGGGGTTATTATCAGAGGGAAATTACTTTTCTTGTTTTACCGTGGCCCATAAAAAATAATTTTTTTTTTAAGGGTTTTGAGCAACTTACATGCAAAAAAATTTTTTTTAAAGTTGGCTACTTAAGTTTCATTATAGATTGATTTATGCCTTCATAAAATGTTTTTCTCAGGTGTGTCTGATTAGGTAAATTACTGCATAACAAGTATTCATCAATTTTCCTTTTCATGTAGTAAATTTTGTATGCCTTCAGGATGTACATACTTTTTCTTTGTTTAAGGTTATTTGGGCAGTTCAATTTTCTTCTGTATTCTCATGAAAACAATACATACAAGTGCAGTACACTATTTTTGAGCAAATACTTGCACTTATTCTTTTTAAATCTGATTCTTGATAACCCGGCACTTTCACAAACTGTAGGTCGAGTTTTCTGGACTCTACTGTATTATTAAACATGAACAGGGTTCCTTTATTTTAAGAGAAATCGGAGAGGATTCCTAGAAGTATATTTAATTGAAGTTTACTGCATTAAGAAACAAATACAGATAAAGAAATTATATAAATGCACATACCGGCTGATTCATATATAGTGTAACCAATTTCAGAGGATTATATATTCTTTTTGAATTTATTTTCATGAAATTTCCAGTGTCGTTTCCTTCACCATAGTACAATTTAAGTAAATGTTTAGGCCAAGCCAAAAAAGCTTTTTGACCATTTTTTAGGTATTTTTCCTTCCTCTTTGATTGCTTTGTGAAGCCTTTGGTGTGTTCTTACTTTACGTCGTTTTATTGGTTTTTTTTAAGAATAACTTAGCTCAGTGGTGTAAAATTTTTGATGGCCAACCTACTGACCCCTTTCCAATACTGACCAGGGGTTTAAAGGTGCAGAGCAGATGTTGGGGTAAAGTGGTCGTCTGAGGGAAAACCCCGGGTTAAGCCCAAAAAACTTGGTCCCTTTTTTATCTACCCAAAAGGGATAAAAGGGCTGGTTTTGAACCCCATAAAAAATAATCACAAGGAACACGAAAAAAGATGGGGGTAGTATTTCTCAGGAGGCAGAAAAATTTTTTTTTGATTTTTTCAGCCATTTTATAGTTTTTTACAGTATGATTTGGACAAATTTTGGTTAAAACGTTTTTAGAGGGAAAAAGACGTTTATTTTTTTAAAGAGTTTAAAAACTTTTTCTGATAGTATTTTAGCTAGTTTTACCCGGGGGTTCCAAAAAAAATTTTTTTGTTAAGTTTTGGGGACATTCCCACCCATTCCAAACACTTACCCCCTTTTTTTGCAAAACAGCTGCTTTTTTAGACTTTTTTTTCACTGAAAAATATATTTTTAATTGGAGGTTGTGATTGAAGATAAAACGTGTTTTATTCGAAGTTATAAATGTTTTGTATCTACCTTTGCGTAACATTACATACATAGGCCAAGAGCGTTTTCATAGTTCCTTTGTTAAAGCTCTTTGAGGCAGAGGATTTTCTACAGTGATGTCTTTTCAGCTTCTGTTTTTCTTTTTCCCAAGGACTTCTTTTTTTACATTTTTTCCCTAGAGCTTTTGAGTGTTAGCCAAATTTTATTTCTTTTCAAAGTTTAGATAGTAACCATTGAAAATGTTTTTTTCTGATTTTTAATATTTTTTTTTTAAAAATTTGAGCAAAATTTTAAAAAGCTGTAAAATTTTGTTTCGGGTTTCAAATTTAAAATTTTGGCCACGTTTACCATACAAAAAATATTTGGGGAATTTAAGCTCTTTTTAAAATATTTTGGTAAAAGCTTTTTAAAATTTACCATAAGTAGTTATATGCTTTTAAAATTGGTCACACTTTGAATCAACCGGTAGATAAAAACTGGCTCCAAATTTAATATAAAATATTTCATTTTATTAAAAGAATATATTAAAATTAATAATGACTAAATAATATCTTTTGGGTCATAATTCTCGGTAAAAAAATTTTTTTTCCCAAACATATTTTTTTAAATATCTTATTTTTCTCAATTTTAGATGAAATCAAAATAAAGTAAAAATAATTTTTTTTACTTAAAGGAAAAAATTTTCGCTTCTTTATGTCATTCATAATAAATATATCACCTTTTTTATTATCTAGTATCAATTTACAATATCGAACCACAGCGTTTGACAGAAAAAAAAATCGATGCTTGTTGATGATGAATTTACGTTGTTTCGTATTGACTGGTCGGGAAAAAAACTGACCAAAAACCTAAAGAAAAACCCCCCAGTGAATTTCTCCCATACAGAAAGCTGGGAAAAAAATCCCGCTAATGCATTTTGAACGTACCCTCATGCATACAAGATGACAGGAAATGACACCAACTGGTCATTTTATCTTGTTGGGTCTGTCTTGGCCAGATGGGTTTCAAATGCTTGGAGGATGTCCAAAAATTCCAAATCGAACGATCCCTTTGGGAACGAATATTAATCCGACGTAGTCCGTGCCGGGATGCGTAATTTGAGTCAGTACTTTTGGGGGGATTATACGTCACTGGCTAGGAAAAACTACGACAAGGGACCGGCGGGAATGTGAAGAATATGTAAAAAGACGAGAAATTCAATTTGCGCACTGAGCCTTGATAAAAGCGCAACCTCCAAAGGACTGAATAGGCTGTGAAATAAGGCGGTTGTAAATTTTCTTCCTTAACAGGAGGCACTTTTAACTTAGTTTTTATTCCCATTTATCTCTCTATCATTCTAGACGTAAAGAAGTATTAGATTATGAAAGGAAGGCATGATAAATTTACCGAAAAGTATATATATGGTTTATCTTTACATATATAATACATTTTAATGTTAATAGATAAATTATTATTTTAAACAGTTTTCTTAATAATGTTCATCTTTCAAATGAAATTTGCATAAAAAAATTCATTTACCAATTTCAGAATCACAATCGAATTTGAAATATATTTAGATTATGATTAAAAATTCTGCTTTTTAAAAAAATCCTCCTTTTCAATAGTAAACACTTTATTAACATTCCTACTTCTTTTTAAACACTATTTAATTGAAAACAGTAGTAAATTAGTAAGGATTTGCAAAAAGGTTTATACAAATATTTCTTTAATTTTGAAAAAAGTATAAATTAAGCAAGTAGTACAAATTTCTCAGCATTTAGATTCTTTATAAGATTTTTTTTTTCTCTTTTATTTATTTTTTTTTTTTCTGAAATTATTCAAGTTCAACGTAAAAGGGAAACAGAATGAGTAAAATTAGTTTTGTTTTGCACCCCCCCCCCCATATATAAACAAAATATTTTAAATATAAATATAGCACATTAAAATGTATATATAACACAAATAGTTTGCTTATTTATTCTTAAATTTAAGGTTTTTGCACTTTCACATTTTCAAAAATAATACGTATAGTTGAAAAATTTGCTAACATCAAAAGAATTTTTTAAGAAATCTAAAGTGCTTTGTTAACTATAAAGTTATATCTAAACTCAGAAATTATTGTCCGAAGGAAATTATACGCTTGCACTATCTTATAAGTTCATAGATACAATAAGGATAAGAGCTCCTAAACTGCCGATTAATTCTTACGCGATTCCCTGCCTAGTGTCATCGCGTAATATGAGAGGGGAAGAAAGGCATAAGTAAGCAAATCTTTCGCAAACACTCTCAAGATCATTTTATTCCGTTTCAAAACCTGAAAAATAGTTTTACTGATAACATTGCAAAAAAAAAGAAAAAAGATCGCATTTCGGAAAGACGCATATATACGCCAAAGGGTTTTAAAGCACTGGCTAAGTGAGACGTATATATACGCCACCGAAGGATAAAGTGTTAAAAAAAGAGAGAGTTGCGTGATTGTTTGAAAACTAAGACCACTTATCTAAGTCTTGAAATAAGGACATGATATATAAATCACAAAATTAAAATATATATTTACTAGCTGGTATACCAGTTCTTCATGAATTTAAAAACTAATCAATACAGATTGAAAGATAAAAAATTTTTAATGAGTTAATTTTACGTGAATAGCAAATTAAACAACAACAAAAAAAAGCTTTTTGCATATCTTAGCTGAAAAAAATACATATTTGTGAAGTTTTAAATCTGAAGCTTCTAATAGATGATAAAAAGGAGATTTTTTTTTATTTATAAGAACCCGTAAGTCTCTTGTGGGTCGATTTTTGAAAACACCTTCCTAAGATGATCTCTGCTAAGCAAAAGTAACACATTGTAACAAATTTTGCGTAATTAATGCTTAAAATAGTGTAAACAATTTATATCTAGATGTGTAATACGTTGATATCACTTTCTGTTGAATGTATTTTATGTTAAAATTGTAATATTTACATGCAACGCCGTTCCTTACATTATAATGGCGATTCAATGGAAACATAGCGAAATGTTGGTAATAGAGCCAAGTTGGCATCATTTTTGGCAACCACGTAGCAACTTGGCAATTGATTGAACGGTGCAGAAGTTAATATGCTGTTGCATCACCTGGTGGAGAACTGCACCAAGGGAATATCACAAAAACCTTCTCCAAAAAAAAATACATATATATGTCAATTTTCATAGTGATGGGTTGAACGGTTTTGGAGTGAAGCGATTTCATATATACAAACATACATTTATATATTTATATATATATATAATATAATACTAAATAAATTTAATAAAAAACACACAATATTTTATATAATAATGTTTTATATATACATATATATCTTGAGGTATCCAACTACTTTCGGAACCGTGATTTTGCAAAAGCGTGTAAATGGATAATATTTATGATATTTAGTGTCACTTAGATTAGAATACATGTATAAAATTGTTTTAAGGACATCATGACAAAAAAATTATTTAAATACAATATTTTGGCAAAAAATTAACTTAGAATAACCTTTTTTTTCCAAATGTTCTCCTTTTGTAAAAAATGCTTCTATTGTATTATTATTTTGCCTGTACTCAGCTCAGACCTCTGTACAGAGGCTCATATGAAATGCATAACTTGGAAGTCGGTTTATCCATGTTTTACGAAAACAGAAGGGAGAAATTTTAAGAAAATACGCCGATAATTATTTCAAATGATTGCAACTCTGAAAATAATTTGAATTTTTCAAAAATCATATTTGAGCCTCTGTACAGAGATCGGAGCTATATACAGGCAAAATATTATTATAATAGAAGCATTTTTCACAAAAGAGAACATTTTGGTAATAGGTTATTCTAAGTTAATTTTGCCGAATATTGTATTTAAATAACTTTTTTGACAAAATGTCCTTAAAACAATTTTATGCATGTATTCTAATCTAAGTGATACTAAATATCATGAAAATTATCCATTTATGCGCTTTTTTAAAATCACGGTTCCGAACGTAATCGGATACCTTAAAATAAACATAATTTAATTTTTCCGACTCAGTAAAATTCATTATTTTTAGAGACTGTGATGTAACATTCTCCACTCGTTTCTTCTTCTGGTCGTTTCTTCAAGGGCAAGATCCTTTCCAGTAAGTTGCATGGTGTTTGTTGTACCTCTGAATTTACACAGACATTCAAAGAGTACTTATGCTCCTAATACTTATGTGAGAGCTTGTACTTGTTATCAGAGAACAGCACCTGCTGTTAATATGATCATTCACAAAACATGGCAATCTCTCGTGATTTAGTCTTTTAATAAAGATTAATTGCAGCCGGGTTAAAAATGTACTCTTTTCTCTGCGCGATCTTTCTCTTCAAAAGTCACAAGCAGCAGTGATTAATTAAGTCAGCATGTACAACGCCTTCTCTGGGACTTAGGAAACAATCTTCTCTGAAGGTGGTCGGAAAGTGTTTCTCTAGTCAGTTAAGAAAGTCGCGGAATTTCACAAATCTGAAAATTTAATTTACTTAGTACGTAATTTAATGATTGTTGGTGATTATTTGTTCATGGATAGCAACTTGAACAATTCTAAAGGAGCTATTTTAATTGTTTTAGATTAGAAGCTTAAATTAAAAATCTGAAATGTCTCGAACTAAAAACGTGGGTAAGATGGATTTTTGTCGAATAGATTTTGATATCTAATAATAAACTGCTAGAAACTTTGGATTCTCATAATCTTCATTGGTGATTTAAACATGTCGGTTGTATGACAAATAAGTAAGAGTTATAAAAGAATATTTATCACTTTGATTTCTGAGAGTCATGGAAATTTTTTTTGAAACTACAGACATATAGCCCGCCTATTGCTTTATAGTTTAAGGGAGTACAGTACGATTCAAATGAGAAAAATCAGTCAAAAAATCAAATATAATTTTTATAGCCTAAATTATTCTTTATATACATTTCTATAACCTCACAAAATTTGAAAGCTCTAAACTTAAAAAAACGCAGAATTATGATAGCTTTTACGTTAGTTTTTATTCGCATCCCTATGGCAAATCTAAACTTTATACTTACTTACCCCAGAAAGATAAAATAACTAGTTTGTCTTCATTTAAAATGCTAAGGCTTTTTTTCTATTGTGCCTAATGATATGAATTTTTTTACCTGTTGCTAATAATACAAGTAACAAAAGTTCGCATGCATTTTTAAATCAAAGCAATACTTATTTTTTTTTAAAAAATTTGAAATCAGAATTTATACATTTTGTAAGGAATTTTCAATAAGCATTCATAAAAACGAAGTATTGTACGAATGCAATTCATGTTATCGCAAAACCCATACCATCTTTTATTATTCATAGTTTAACGTACATGTAAATCAAATTTCATAAATGTAAGTCAACTTTTATAGGAGGAGTAGCATTTTGTAATAGCTTCACAAATTTCAAGTTTTTTTCCGTAAAAAATTAAATGGCTAGCTTTTTATGAAATTTTGGACACAAAACCTGTTTTACATAGTATATACACATAGGAGGCAGTGAAAAAAATTTTGAAAATCCTTAAATTAAAAATGTTTGCGTAAATTTCTCGTACCATGTCCCCTTAAAATTAATAAAACGCGCTCAGAAATAGTTTAATAAACATTTAATCATTCAATGTCTTTGACAAAATTCGATATTTTTGTATAAGTTGTCTTTTGAAATGGAACAAATGATATATCTTTCAACAAATTGAAAAAAAATAGGAAATATAAAGTGTGAGCTTGTTTGAAAAAATTGCTACCAGAAGAAATAAGTGCTATATTTGAAACACGAAGAAATTAATTCTATCGTCTTAATACAATTGACAATTCATATAAATAAGTCTATGTGTAGTAAATAAAGTATTTTATTCAATAAAAATATGTTATTACTTAACTTTAGTAAATATTTAATTTATCTAAAGGAAAATTAAATTTCCCTCATAACTTATGTTCGCTCTCATTTTTGCAATAGATACATTGAATGAAACCTGTTTTGTAAAATTTCAAAATATAACTAAAAATATGTTACTGAACTATATTAGAGTCTAATAGTTCCCCTCTTAAAGGAAAAAAAATGTAATAATATAAATTTGATAATGAAAAACGTTGTTTTTAAAATATTATTTTCCTCTCTTTTATCAAGAAAATAATTTAGAATAATTGTTTCATTAAATAGGAATAAATTATATCTAAATATTTTATACTTCAGAATTTTTTGTATACTTAATTTTGTGTTTGTTTGTTATGGATAAATATAAAAGGTGCTCGGAAGATTACAGGACATATAATTTAAAGTTCTTTAAGCATTTATAAATTTAATGTGTTAAGTTTCATTTCTAAAAATGCGTGGGTTAATTTCTAAAAAATATTCAACAGATAAAAAAAAGATTTCTACGGTTTAAAATATTTTTTATGAAATGTGAACACTTAAAATTGAGATAAATTACATGAAATAAAGTACTATAAATTTCATATTTTTATTTAAACAGGAATTTGAATATTAATATTGAATACACGTAACATCTAGTTAATATGTTATACTGTACACAGAAAATCTTGCTCAACAATATTAAAAAATATAAAAATTGCTGATCATAAGAGAAAAAATAAACATCAGCTTATGAGAAAAGGATACTCTGGTTAATTAGCATTACGACTGTAGAAATTTCATCTCATCTTAAGTTCAGAGATCAAAGTAATCATTCAACAACCCCTTAACCTTCTACGATAATCTCTCTGGCATTAAAATGTAGTACTTTCATCTCTACTTTCTTGTATCAAGAAGCATGATGCATACAAAAATAAAACCACTCCGTTGGCTCCATAAATATTATACGACACACTTTGATAAGATTACCGGTAATAATTGAAGATCTCTTCATTAATGCCAGAAGGAATTACGCAGAATCTGCCCACATAGAAACCTAAAATTAGAAATAATCCTCTGCAAAGAATGGTGTAGAAACCTATGTTGAAAAAACTAAATAGAAGTAAGTTGGATTATCCTGAACTTGAAGTATCTGAATAGAGTTTGCCAGAGAGATTAACTTGTAGGGTTTCAGCATCTTTTATTTTTATTCCAGTAAGTACTTGGATATATTCAAAACCCAACCTTGTAAATCTGAATAATGAAAGAGTTAATGTGCGAAATATATATATATATATATATATATATTATTTATCTTGTAAATCTGAATAAGAATGGTTAAATATATAATGGATTTGATAACCAAGAATAACAAACCAAAATATAAGTAAGGATATAAGAAGTCAATTTATCAAAATTGAAAACTATTATGTTTTCTAGAGCTATCACCGATTTAGAACAGTGAAATAGGGTTAAGCTAACTTTAGCGGATTCTAATTTTCCTCTTCAACTGAAAATTTCTGCATAATAGTGGAAAAAAAATTGTAAAAAAAACCAAATTAAAAAAAATAAAGTTAAGCTTAACTATAGCACGTGTAAACTTATAGTCTTCTAAAAAATAATTAACTTAACAGGAATGATTATTGTTAAATTGTTCTAAGCTGCAGAATTACACACACATGAATCCAACACAAATATCATAACTCACCAAAGATCTTTTTCCAACTGGTATAATTTACTTAATCTGGACAAACTATCAGCTCACTACATACTTTATGAAACATCTACATGTGATGTGAGGCTAATATAAAGCTAACTATATATGCATATATGATTGAACATATTAAATTATCATTAATCTAATAAGGCAAAGTAACAAATAAGTATAACAAGTTAGTATAGGTTAAAAGTAAGTTAACCACAATAGAGTATAATAGTTAGAGAGAGTTAGAGAGGTGGAGAAGTTTAAACAGTTGTATGCCAGCTACAGTATTGTTCTTATCACATAACCATGGGCCAAAATAACAATTATGAGGCCCATAGTCAATAGTTCTTTTCTTTGCTACAGAGCGCGACGTTACAAAAAATATCAAATTAAATCTTTGTCCTCATCTGTGCAGAGGCACCTGGTCTAGAGTATATTTAAGCAGGTAGAATATATAGAATATATAGGTTTAGGGGGTTTTCGTATGATCTGTAACTTAAGAAGTTGATTTGATATTACATATGGTATCTCAAAAAAAAAGCGTATATTTTATTGTTCACTTCTGCTCATGATTGCTAGGATTTGTAATACAATCCAAACACAATCACAAGTTAAACGGGATTAAAAAGATTTCAGTTATAATATTTATATAATTTTGAAATTTTAGTTTGTAGTGTGTCTCATTAATTTCAAAATTGTATTTGACATAGTCTGGTCCATTAGTTCTTATAAAATAGCCTTACCTTTATCAGAAAATGAAATTTAAAGCACTTTACTAAGAAAAAAAAATATAAACAGCAATAAACTAACAGATGGACTTAAAAAGTGTTTCGATTGACTACAAGAGCAATGAATATCTCTTTAAGGCTATCTTCGGCTAATGTTAAAGAATAGGGGCCTAATTTGGAATATTTTTTCAGATATAAAAGTACTCAAACATTAATATTATGTTTTGGCTACACTAGCCTGTAGAGAAACACTTATTTTATCAACTACTCATTTTTACCCGTGTTGTGTGTGTGTGTGACACATTTTTTTTTCTTTTATAAAATGTGTTTTGCATTTTTTTTTCCTTTACCGCAATGCTAAATGAGCTATCCCTTCACATGTTAAAAGGAAAAACTAATTAATTATTAAATTTTTGAAATTTTAAAAACACTATATTATAAACAAATGCATGAGTTACAATGTCACACATTTTTATAAAAATTGAGCATTTTTTTTCTGTCCCAAAATGTGCTCCGCGTCAAGTTCACGCTCTCGTACATAAGGGAAAAAGCCTTAAATACCTTGAACAAATATGATTCTTGAACGTTGACAAAAATTTGAAACTTTAATATTTGGTGCCACTTATATCGTTATAATTTTGAAAGAATTGATAACCTTTAAAAGTTAATTACATTTTAAGAGAAGATTTAAAATACAATATATGATGATTCTGGAAAGGGGATTGTAGTTTTCTTACCAATTTTAAATAGCATTTTAATTTTATTGTTCATTTAAAATCATTTTGCTTCGGTTCTTAATTCCTTAAAATAAAGAAATATTACTTCAGATAGTGTCAAACAGGATTCCTTTGACTTCAATTTTTACTTTAAATTGAATTCTGCCTGGACTTTAATTTTTATCTCTGAGGTACAAACTATTAGGACAAGAGATTGATACCTTTAATTATAATGCATTAGAAACTGAATTATTAAATATCTCTTACTGACACGAATAAAAATATACATTTTTTTCCTTCATTCGAAACGTTCAGTAATTTTGAGTAGAGCTTATATATCAACATATTTCATCCATTAAGAATATTAATTAAAAGTTAATTTAATAAAAAGAAAACTTTCTACTGTATAATTAAGGAAGTAAACGTAATTTTATCATCTTTATTGCATTTGTTACTAACAAATTTATATTCCGTTAAATCACCACAGGGAATCTAATTATTATATCATTGAGAAGACAAAATAACATTTGAAAAGCGATTAAATATGTTTATGCTAATTTTAAGTGTGTGTTCTTTGAGCTCTTTAAAATCATTTTTTCTTTCTTAAAAGACATACTATTATTTTGGCATAATTTTCTAAAGCAGAATATATTTGTTTACTTTCTTTTTACGATACCATGACAAAGGAGATATTGGGGAGTGAATGAGTGAGTAAATATATTCGCCCTATCCAGCTACTCGAGGAGTTTTTGCGATGTACCTCGTAATTTCTGGGGAAGCAATTGTTTTAAAGTAAACGATAGAGTTACAAATCCAGAAGTGATTTACGTGTGAATGATGTCAGCAAATAATAAAACACTTATCCTTCGACCTCATGTTCCATACAACACAGTTTCATGAATCAGAGGTTCAGACATTGTCATACTTTTTGCTGTACACAACTAAAATGCTTTATATATCCATCTGTTGGACATTCTTCCATGGGCTGTAATGTATTGAAATTTTACAGTCGTACCAATCTAACTCAGAATTTGTCTAAAAAAATTGACGAAAAATAAATCCATAACATATTAAATCCATCCAATATATTTCTTGCCTAAAACATGAAGACTTACATCTTCACACATACCACAAATCCATGCTGAGGCTGCTAAAATTTCAGTTATATCTAGCACTAAACAAATAGAGCTAAGAACTAATAATATATCCGTCTTTGTCACTATCTTAAACCATTGTTATCTCCAGTCAATTTGATTTAATGTTTATGTTCCTCCATAGCTATAATTTCAAAATCATTTTCATGAACTCAGCCACACATTTTGTCTTTCATGTATTCTGTCTCATCTGATTTTCGACCATCTATCCTTATAACTGAAATTGGTTATGCTACATCTTATGATCTATATATTTAAGGTTTTGTCAGTCTAATTAACTCACTCTCTAACACCCAGATACACATTTTGTTTTCAATACAGTTCAAATTCCTCATTTAATAAACTCAAACTCAGCCATTTGTTGCTTACTTAATACTGCTGGTTCTACATATAATAATCAACTTTCCTTTATTGCATCAACTGCACTTCAGAATTTGAAACATAGTATGAAAATCGGGGAAGATATATTTTAAATAGATTATAGGATTAATGCCATAAATTAGAATAAAATGTGTTCCCAACAATCCCAGGAAAAATACACCTACGAAAGACACTTCGGGCAAATTGAACATTGCATTTTATGATGTTGCTGAGCCCATATAAAGATTATATGCTACCCATCCGGTATAGTGGTTAGTGAACGCTCAATACGGTGTCGTAAGGCCTAGGCTCGAATCCCGGAGAAGACATAGATGTTTGTAAATGTATAATGCTTTCGCGGCATGGGGGCGCAGCCATCGAGCCGCCTCTCATGAGATTTGTAGAAGGGAAGATCGGTAGGAGGCCCCAGACTACCCCCTAAGGCAGGGATGGCGAACCATTGGCACGCGTGCCATTGATGGCACGCGGCACCATATTTTGGGTACGCCACCGATCAAAACGATTTGCAATTTAGTTTAGAAACTATATTATTACAAGGAACCCCAAACTCGAATAATAATTTCAAAGATTAAGATGTACATGAGAAACCAGACAAAGAAATAGTTATTGAAGAATTTATTTCCCTAACTGGTTCTTCAATCAAGGAATTTTCAGCGAAATTTTCTCAGTTCAAAGGATTATCAGAAACGCTCAAGTTTATTATGTACCTTGACGTGACATCAACTGAACTTGAACCGATTTAATTGTTTGGACAATGAAAAATTTGAAATGCAACTTAGTGATTTCTAGTCTAGTTCAATATGCATTCAAAAACGTATTGAAATAAAGAAACGTTGGGATTGATTCAAACAGAAAGATTAACAAACAATATAAGTAAAAATCCCAATAACGAAATTTTGGAAACATTAAACTCGATTCCAGATACATTTAACTGTTTGAAGAAGCAGGCTCGTGCTATTTTAACTAAGTTCATCGACCTATGCCTACGAGTCATTATTTTCAGAGATGAGTAACATTAAAAACTAGTTTAGAAACCGTTTGTCAGATGACTTTAATTCAGCATGCGATTCTGCTTAAAGTAACATCTTACAATCCTAATATAAGTGTGTGTGATTTGTCATCTATAATCTGAAATAAAAGTCACACTAATGTTACTAAAATTTAATTACACATATAATTGAAACAACTACTTTGATACAGAACAAAACTTATTTTTCTGTAGTAAACAAAAGTTTTGTATTTTTAGTATTTTGCTGCATTCTTTTCCGAATAATCATAAGTCAAAATTATTTGACGGCGCATCTATACCTTATTAAGCATTTCTATAGAAAAAATGACACGTTGATCCATAAAGGTTCGCCACCGCTGCCCTAGTTTGTTCTCCCTCAAAATTAGAAGTGAACAGAGCAAAATCTTTCTGTCACCTGCATGATGCTCCAAGCTAAGGTTAACGACATGGTGTAAGAATCTAACCCTTCATCGCAAAGCATTTCGTGGACCTTGATCTGATGTTACTATAAATCAGGTGGCATAAGCAACAACAGAGATTGGATTTTTGCATACGTTAAAAACCAGAAACCAATAAGAATATAGTTCAGTCCTAGAAAAGCCCACACCCTTGGCGCGAACTATTTTGGTTGGCGATAATTGCGCCATCTTGGTAACCCTACTTTGATACACTAGATAAGGTAAACCTAACTATTACTGGGATTTTCGTATTCTGTCGGCGGGCATTTCGAATTTCATTTTGTTATTGGACCACGGGCTGGAAGTATGGCTGCGTGTGTGAGTGAATATACCTTAGAATTTTTTACTTTGTTAAATGTGAAAGGTAAGAAAGAATTGATTGAATGGTGTATGAAGGAAGGATTGATTGCTTCGAGTTATGAATGTCCTAAATGTAATGAGCGAATGGGATTATACAAACGAAAGAGTGCAGTTTTGGATGGATTTGAATGGAGAATATATATGGCGGCGCTCATACGATCATTCGCTTTTTTATATTATTTATCTCAAATGTTTAATTTCAGTATTGTTAACATATATTTTCATTACGCATCCACCTTATCCCACTATATTCACTTGACTCCATTGTCGTTTTCGCTTGGTGCCATCTCGTTCTGGCTTGGCGCTTATTTCGGTTTGTCGCCAATGGTGTGGGCTCTCCTAGGATTTTATCAAGAATATTTTTGAAAAATTTTAGTGTTATATATTTTAAAATTTAAATAGTTTACTTTCATATTATATCTTTATAAGAATCAGTGTTTTAATACTTATACATAACGTAAATTTTAATAATGTTTTGATAAATTTTATTCTTTAACCTATTAAATGACGATTACAAGTTAGGCAATTCGCTCCCAATACCACAGTTTTTCACACAAAGAAAAGAATCGTATTTCAGAATGAAGGACATATACCACACAGGAGCACAAAATGCACAAGTAAGGCGAGACGGATATATACTCCAGCGACACTTCAAAAATATATCTCGGAGGTCAAATATATCTGATTTAACATGTTGTCTTCTTTTCTAATTGTGAATCTATTTTTAAACTTTCACTATAATTTAAATAATTGCTGAGCACAATATAGCCTAATTTGTTTCTTGCAAACAATGCTCTTACATGTTAAATATATAAATCTCAGCTCTACTCAAAACCTTACTCTCAAATATATTGAACTGGAATACGTCAGGATTCTCTTAATTCGGCGTTTATCTAATAATATTCATCTCATAATTGATTCAGACGAAACTTCGATTCAGATCGAAGCAACCTGAAATGCTCCTTCTTCAGTTATAAATACAAAATGTATTTGATTTAATACCATATTGTGCAAGTATATCTGTATGAGCGTATAGTGGCTTCTCCAAATACTTATTTATAACTCTTAATGGGACATGGCACGATTTACGCAAAAATTTTTAATTTAAGGATTTTTAATATTTTTTTGGTTGCCTCCTATGTATGTATACTATGTTTAACATATTTTGTGCTCAAAATTTCATAAAAATCTAGCCATGTAATATTTTAAGAAAAAAACTTGAATTTTTTGAAGTGATTTTAAAATGCTACTCCTCCTACAAAAATGACTTACACGCATGAAATTTGTGATTTACAAGTACGTCACACTATGTATAATAAAATTTGGTATGCGTTTTGCGTTAACGTGATTGGTATTCTTGAAATACTTCTTTTTATGAATGTTTATTGAAAATTCCTTAAAAAATGTATAAATTCTGAGTTTAATTATTTTTAAAAAATAAATATTGCTGTGATTCAAAAATGCATACCAACTTTCGTTACATGTACTACTGGGAATAGGTAAAAAACATTTCAAAGCATTAGGCGCAATAGAAAAAGCCTTAGCATTTTAAATGAAGACAAAAAATAGTTATTTTATCTTTCTGAGATATGGCAGTTTTTAAAGTTTTGATTTTTGCCATAGGGATGTAAATAAAAACGAACGTAAAAACTATCATAATTCTGCGTTTTTTAAGTTTAGAGCTGTCAAATTTTGTGACGTTATAGAAAAGTATATGAAGAAAAATTTAGGTTAAAAAATTAAGTTTGATTTTTTGACCGATTTTGGTCAATTAAATCGTACTGTGTCCTCTTAATATTGCTATATTTAAAAAAATTATATGTATCAATGCATATCCTGTGTATTAGTTATTATTTGTTTAAGTTAATCTTCGTGGCCGCGGTAGCCGAGTGGTATAGGTATCGGATCGTGACTTGCCTTGTCACGAGTTCCAGCCCAGTACCACTAAAGACCCGCCGTGTAGGGCAGCGATGCACGTTAAATCTGTCGAGAGCTGAAACGTCCTCCCATTGGTGTGGTGTGGCAGTTAGGAGAGGGGGTGCCAGCTCAGGTGTCGTCCACGTCACTTGGCCATGGTTCAAAATTACGTGGTCCGTCACCAAAAGCCCTCGTGTAGCTGAACAGTGCGACGTTAATATTCAATCAATCAATCAATTAAGTTAATCTTCAAACCCAAAACCATTGTTTCGAGAAAAGTTAATACAAAGGATAGATGAAAGTTCACTAACGAAAAAAGAACAATATTTGCTAGAATTCAGCATTATGAGGCCGGGAGTCTTCGTACAAGTATTGCTACAGAAGGTAGTACAATACCAAACAAAAAGCATATCTTTTACTTACATAACACTCTGGTGCCTCCTGACGGTTACAGCTAGGGAGTTCTAAGCACATCCCCTACTATATAATTTTCTATAGAATTCTATACTACTAAAAATATAAATTTTTACATAAATAAATTAGAAATTTTAAAATTTGTATATTCAGACCCACTATATGGGGCTCGTCTTCTGTGGCACTATACCTCGAACTCATAACACGCAAGTAGAGTTTCTAAAGTCAAGACCATTATGCTATCATAACCATTTTTAAGTGGACAGAAGAAACTTAAACATTGCATTTCCTCTTTGACCTGGTGGCTACGGCAGCTTGGTGGTAAGGGTCATTAACTCGTGGTACGCGTATCATGGGTTTGAGTCCTGATGCCGCAGACGACCCAACATACAGAGGGAGCTGATGCACGTTAAAATTGTCAAGTTCAAAGTTCTCTTGTTCGTGTCGTGTGGATGAGTGAGTGAATATTAAGGGGTCTCAAATGTCTTCTCATTGGTGTGGTGTGGTAGGAGGAGGAATGCCCAAAGGAAACGAGCTCACCCTAGAAGGGCATAGAGCTACAAACCAATCAAAGGGCAGCAGAGAGGGTGCGAGCTCAGGTGTCGTCCTGAGGTGTGGTATAGGTATCGCATCGTGGCTGGCTTTGTCACGAGTTCAAGCCCAATACCACTACCCTCCGTGCATGAGAGCGATGCACGTTAAATCTGTCGAGAGCTGAAACGACCTCCTGTTGGTGTGGTAGTTAGGAGAGTGGGGTGCCAGCCTAGGTGTCGTCCACGTCACTTGATCATGTTTCAAAATTACGTGGTCCGTCGCCAAAGCCCTCGTGTAGCTGAACAGTGCAACGTTAATATTCCCTCACTCCCTCCCTCGTGTTGATTTATTGTGTGACGTCATTATAACTCTCACTTACTCACTCCTCTTGAGTTTATGAGAAATTTGAAGTCATTTTTTTAGAACTTTTCTCAGCATGCTAACTGATAAACCTCAGCTATTTTTCACCCTGATTTATACTTCACATGCACAACTAATATTATGCTTTGTTTACGTTTTAGTTTTGGAGAAAAACGTTTGTGCTTTTGTTGTTTTTACAATAATTTGATTTGTGTAATCTATTCCAAAAATATATACTTTGAATTTTAGTTTTATTTTTTTACGCTTAAAATGCTTGAACCTATCGAAACATACTTCTCGAAACACTGAGGGCATCTCAGTCAAGGCTAGAGAAAAGTAACTCTGAATCACAAAGCTAACATCGAACTCGGTGTTACTTCATGCTTCTGATATCAGTGTTTCTTCATTTGATCAAAATATTGTTTATTTCAAGGACTCGTATACAAATGATTTAAAAATGCTTTAATGGATTTAAATATTTTAGCTGCGGTATTTTCTGAAAAGCTATGAATTGCTTACAGTGAGGATCAACATGACTAAACCTTTCCTGTGAAGAAATCTTTTTATGTGGAGCTGTTGGACTTTACATACTGTGTGATTTGTTTAATTATAACTACCAATTTTGATCCTCTTAAAGGGTAAAACTGAAATTGAAAACACAACCCTTATAATATAAATATATAAATAACAGCTTCATTTATGCTAGGAGGTGGATTTGAAAAAGCGCAGAACATACACGAAACTTCTGTTTAGTCATAAACTTTGCACCCCTTCCACACACCCAAAAGTTTTTTTAAATACCCTAAAGCGTTATAAGGTGCATCCAGATATATATGCAATGAAACAATTAAAAATGCAGTATATGAAACAGTTTGCGAAAGTCAAGATATCAAAGACATTCTGAACATAGCTTGAACTGAAGAAACTGAATATATAACCAGGGCAATATGCGACACGTTGCATTGAAGTTCTCGATAACTGAAGGATCACAAGCGCAAGTTATGCCAATTTACAAAAAACTTAAGTAGTTAGAAAGAAAAAAAAAGAATAAAACGAGAGGAGGCAAACTCAAAACTTGCTAGAAGTTTGGAACACGGAGCAGGAACTCTTCGATAAGGTGAGTTTTTATTTTCTTTTACAAAAAACGTTTTTTTTTCAAAATGTCATCTTTGAAGTTTAGATGTACTTTTAACCTTTACTCAGAGAAAGTACTGCTCGTATGTCCACAACATTTACAGGGTACTATTTTTCGTATACTCTAGTATTAACTGAAATGAGAGTTTATCAAAACTATATACATATATATTTTTCAGTTTTTTTCTGTCAAAAAATTGTTTCTCACTAAACATTAAACCTTTTTTTGTTAATTAAATTGTTAAATATAGCTCATTTCAGTACAATAATATAGAGATGTGTGTCTTTCAAAAAAAATTTAGATTGTATTTGTAATAGTTTTCTAAAAAATCAGAAGATCGAAAAAGCTTTTAAATATTTCCAGTACATATAAGAAGACTCCGATAACCATTAACAGATTACTTATTGCATACTAAACATTTAATAAGTTTTCGTGCCAGCATTTTACCCTAAAGAATCCAACGAATCAAATAACTTTCAAATATCTTTACGTTATTATATATTAATGTTAAAAATTCTTTTCAATATCACTAGAGAACGTGAGTTGATATTTTCGAAATTTAAATGTATTGATTTAGTTCCACTAAATCACTGCTCAAAAAACTACATTATTTCAATTGAGATATAGAAAATGTATTGAGTGAATGAAACAATATTACATTCTGAGTAAAAAAATATTAACGCAATTTATTAGTTACTTGTTAATTTGTATGTCTCCATTTTTATCTGTTTACAAAAATAAGCACTTTTTGTAAAGTAAGCTCAAAACAACACATTTAATAGGCTCTTTTTAAACTAGAATCTATGCTTGTATCTGAATATTGTAATTGTTAACATTTCAAATTATAGAAATGAATCTGCAGAATTAACTTAAATTGTATTACATTTAAAAAAAGTCATCCATTTCGTTTTACTTAATAATATCTTAAGTAAAATTCGTATAATTTGATTTCCTGTGTAGTTTTTGCTATGCATAAGGTGCGAAAATGTATTAATAAGATTAACTCACAAAGTGAAAATGTACCTAGGCAATGAAGAGTTTTCTTAATGTATACAAGTATATACATACTTACATATTCAGAATGCAACAATTTCACTAATTAACACATGTCGCATACTTCTGAATTACTTTAAATAAACTTTTATTATTTTTTTCATCTCATAAATTATAAATGTTATTCATTTGTACTTTGAAATGAATTTGGTATCTTTACTCTTTTCATTCTGCTTAACAAACTAATACATTATCCACAGGGTGAAGAAAAGTTTATAAAATGCATTATTTTGAACTACATATCTCAATTATGATAAAATTACATCGTTAGAAACAAGTAAAAGGATGTGACATATTTAAATTGAATTCCTTGATTATATTTACATAATAGTCTTCAATAATTATTTAAATATACCTTTAGTGAAATATGTGATATTCATTTAATTTTCCGGAACTAATTTGATAACGGGGGTAATAGCGCCAAGTGCTGCTTGGCGTGATCCTAATCACGCCAAGCAGCGTTTCTTGCTGCTGGACTGAAATCCAATATGGCGGCTTAGCGGTAGTTTAATGATATACAATTTTAAAGAATTGTTTTGAAATACATTTAAATGTATTTCAAATAAAGGATATAGGAAGAGATTGAGAATAACCTAGATCAATCAATAAATAATGATTAATATGTAATAAAAAGTAACATGTACTAATAATAGTATTATAAGCAGCATATAATAAGCTCATTATTTTATCGTAATTTTATGTAATATTCATATAGTACAATTATATAACGGTTATTAGAAACAATAATCATAATATAATTAAATAGTAATTATTAAAATGTATAATCGTCGAATTGTAAAAAAAAAAAAATAATGCATAAGAGAACTCGTAATACAGAACTATAAATAAATAACATAATAGCTATAAAGGAACAACAAAAATAGTTATAAATGAATAAGATAATAATTATAATTAAATAATAATAATTATAATTAAATAATAATAATTATAATTAAATAATAATTATAGATATAATAATTATAAATAAATAACAAAGTATTTAGTAATATTTATAAATAAATGCTAAAAGAACCGAAACAATTATAAGTAACGAATATTATATGATTATTACCCATAGTAATAATTGCATTTTTTTTCATTATGAATAAAATAATTACAAAATGTATGTTAAAATTAATTTAGAATATCATTTACAAAGTAGTGAAAGCGTGCAATGTGAAACTTGCACTGTAAGTTCCTTCAACGAATTTCATCGAACAAAGAACGTAAAAAAAAACATTTTTAAAACGAAAATAAATTATTTATAGCGATAATTAAAAGCACAACACTTATTCTTTAAAGAAAAAAATATTCTATTACTCACTCATTTTAGAAATATCCATATTCGAAAATAGCCCAGAATTACACAGAAGACGCAAATCAAAGAAAATTTATACTGAAAGTGGTTAAATTTTTGAAGAAATCGTCTGAAATTAAAGGGTTACAGCGGAAAAAATGAATAAAAGTTATTTCTAATATACGTTATCTCCATGGCAACCACATCGACAGACGATAAAAATATTAAGGTAACCATATTGAAACATTATCGCCCATCTTGGCGAACATAAACAACTTGGCACTACTACCCCCGATATCAAATTAGCACCAATTTTCCTTGTCATATTTAGGTAGCAAATGTATCGATAACTTTTATTGTTGGAAAATTAGTTAAATAGATTTACATTTGACATTAAGTGAGATGTGTATATTTTTTAGATAATATATATATAAAGGAGAAATATATATAAAAAAATTAGATTTAAAATTAAATTCCCTATATAGCACTTAACTTCTATTTTTCATTACATCTTCAAGTATTAAAGTTATCACCCAATTATTTCTCCGAAACATATGGCCTAACCACTAAACTGTTCTGATCCCAGATCATTATATTTCATAGCTCTATATGTCAGCATTAACTTTCAAGTACATATTATAAAATACGAGATACTTCACACAGTTGGCGTAAGTGGTAAAACACTTCGATTTCACTATGGAGTTCTTTTTTTCTCTCTGCCTCTTAACGTCATACGATGTCGAGAATTCATTTAACAAAGTTCCTTTTTAAAATTAAGTCTTATTATAGCGTTCTAGAGTTTTTAATACTCGATTTTTTTTGGAACTCTAAATATAAGAGTGTATTTCATACATAAGAGCGTAAAATTCATTGCTGATTGTAGAAATAAAGATCAAAGAGATAGGGGTTTTAGTAACATATCTGAAACCGATGTTTTCAGGTATATTCATATTTTAAAACTAAAATTCAGATCTTGCACTAATAAAAGATGTAAGGTTTGTATCATGATAAGCGATGGACAGTTATTGACGATATATATTTTGTAAAACTTTTAATTGTATTTATAAAATGACAAGTAATATTTGTAAATTCTTACATAGGTCAGACCTCAAATACTATCAATATTAGATTAAACCAACATAGATCTGATACTTAGAAATTTGAATGTAGCAAAAATCATGCTAAGAGTGAGATAGGGCAATATAACAAACATGGATTCAATAGCATAACTGTACATATACTTAAAATAGTGCCTAATACTAAAAAGAGATTATGGTTCGAAAAATTTTGTGTAAGTTCATTTAGATCGTATTATCCTTATGATGTCTCTGAATGTTATACTATGGTGGAAATAGTTTGCCATCTTTTAAGCAAAAATCTGAGGAGTCATATGTTCCGAAATTTAATAAATCTAATGGTAATAACAATAATATTGGGATCGCGAGAAACTCAAGAGCTAAGCGTAGAAAAAGAGTATCTATGTTAGAATTAGCTAATAAATTTGATAAGTACAACACAGGATTAATTAAATCCTGTATGTTTGGTATGAATAAAACTGAAATATTAAAATTACGACAGATATTTTTAGCAGATGTAATTTTTTGAATTTTTATGGTATGCATATGATTCGAGAGAGATAGACCTTAACAATTATCTAGTACAAAAAATTAATATTAAATTAGATGCAAGTGAAAATTACACTACAGAATATTGTACCTTGCTATTTATGAATATAAATCTCTTCATAAAATTAATTTTTCAGGTATATTTTAAAAACATCAATCCTTTTGTCCTATTTAAAAATATTATAAATGCTTTCAAATATAACAAGAAACTTGGCAGATTTATATTCAATTATAATAAAATGTCAGAGCTCCTATGTCTGGAAGCATGTCAATGCAATTTATATCGTAATTATATTCATGATTATCATCAGCATGTTGTCACGAGAGACCTTGACACCGTGAAAAATGATTTGAGAAATTTTATGAAAAAAGGTACTGGCTTTAGGCTTATGATCACAAAATATAAATCCATTGTTATGAAACAAATAAAAAAAAGATTTATATCATTTCTACCTTAAAATTGTTATTATATAAATGCGGAATGCCGATTGTGTGTGTGTGAGAGAGAGAGTGATTGCGAGTGAGTGTTAGTGAGAGAGAGAGTCTTTCAATCAATTTAGATCTTATGCATTAATAGAAATTGGAAAATTAGATTTCAGCGGGGAAAATGTATAAAGATCTAATAAAGCATCAATAGAGAATATTCAAAAGGACTTCGTGAGTTGATAAAGTCTGCTAATTATGCCATTATCTGTAAATAATTTTATAGTAAAATATTAAGTAATTACATTTTAAATAATAATGCATTCCAAAAGTCAATTTATAGTAATAGAGAAGATGATAATCGTCTTTTGGTTTTGAACAAAAGACTGAATATTCATCTGAACAATATTAAATACCCACGCATTTTTTAACACCAAAATTACACAAAAGTCCTATAAAATTCCTCAGTATTACCAATGGGTAAAATACAGGAATCACGAAGTCTGGAAAGATTTTACAATCTCTTCTTCAAAATATCATTGATAACTTTCAACACACAGCAATAATTAAAAATAGCTTAGAGATTGCAGAGTCGCTAAGGATATGTTAATTTTTCCATGCACGGCTTTGACTTCGAAGATCTTTTTAATTCTCTCAATTCTGATATGATTAGGGTTCTACAGTTAATTTATCATAAATATGAATTATAAAATTCAACGAAAAAAGGAAAAATTTAATATTCTTGTTAACTTTGTATTACAAGAAAATTTAATTGCATTTGATCAGAATCTTTATAAACAGAACAGTTTTCAGAGAAGCACAACAGTGGGTGAATTTTGAAGTTGGAGGACTGTAATAGAGGGGTGTTGAAGAGAATAATCACTTTAAAACGCAAGACTACACTGCCGCAGGCAACGCCCGAGATAAATACCTACCTACAGAACCCCGTATCCATGAAAACTATTCAACGGAAACTGCCTTCTGTAAACATCCATTGCAAAGTAGCTATTCCAAAACGATTAGTTTAGGTACAGAATTCTACGAAGAGACAACAAAGCACAGATACCCCTAAACTGAACAAAACTGCAATGGGAAAAAGTCATCTTGTTTGATGAATCCTCATTTACATTATTCCAGACCATCGGGCTTGTGTCCGTCTTTCGAACACCGACAGAAGCACTACATGTTAACTGCCTGATTCCAACCGTGAAACATGGAGGGGATTCTGGGATGTTGGAGGGAGGCAAAATCTTCCAGTGAATTGGGTCATATCCTTGTCTTGTGGGGGATGATCACATGCGATTATTATCGAAGCATTCTCACGCATCAACTTCACCCTATGCTTCAGAAACTCTTTCTGGGAGAACGCCCTGTGTTCCAAGAGGACTCCTCTGAACATCATTGAGTGTTTGAGGGGTTTTTTAGAGAACAAAGTCCGTACTTGATTGCCTCGTCTACGCATACTATCTGACCTCGAGACGGCATTGCACGAGGAATAAGAGAGAATTCCAATATACTGTGTTCGAGACCTTTATTTGTCAATCCTATGTCGAATGCAAGCTGCCATTCAGGTCAAAGGAAGCTCGACCCCTTACTAATGAAAAATTTCATTTTTTCACAGATGTTCCTTTTATTTTGTTCATATACCTACATTTTATTTTCCATAATTTTGAAAATGAAATAGCTCACTGTAATCAAGAGGAAAAATAATAACCAAATATAAGATAATTATGTAGTATATAAAAATATCATACTGAGAAAATTAGCATTAAAATTGAATTACTTTTCAACTTTATTTAAAATAAGATAAATATAAATTTTATTTATGAAATTAATAAAAACATTCGATAAATTAATAAAAATATATTCAATATTCATTACAATTTATGTTAAGATAATTTCCACCAAATTAAAGCTAATAATGTTTAGTATTTTTTTATTGTAGAAATTCATAGGAATCTCTCATTATACTGAATTCTCTAGTTTTGAAATCAAGCGTGATATATCTTCACAATACGAACTCTTAAATGAATAATTAATGTAGATTTTGATTTCAAATAGAAACTTATTCAGCTACTCATACTCATTAGTATAAATAATCCTTGAATCAGTAAGCGGAGAGAAGAGGGAATATACTACTGTTAAATGACTTCAACTCCCTTTGATATATTGGTTTTTACTACAACGTTGCTCTTTTCTCTGCATATTACAACATTGAAAGAGCATTTTATGTACTTATTTTCTATGGAACAATGGTAAATTATTCAAAAATTGCTTTCGGCATGATTTGGAATTTTAATTTATGCTCCGCCATTTGAGAAACATTTTAAACATGTTGGAATAGTGTATTAGACTTTTAAAAGAGTTATCCATACGCTTTTGAATTTAGTTTGACTAGTTTTATTTTAAAAGAGATTGATTTTAAATAGAAATTTATTCAGATACTTATTAAACATAATGTAAATAGTTCATGAATCAAGAAATAGAGTACAGACGAGATAAGAGATATCGTTAAATGATGTTTATTCAAATTCATGTTCGAAAAATAAATAGACCAGAACTTTGGAACTCTTTTCAACAATAAAAACGTCCTTTATTAAAATAAATCCATGTTTATACGGCCATTTATCATATAAAGCTATTGTGAATTTTATAAATAGTCAACCAGTATTAAATTGTTTGATTGAGTGTATAAAATTTTATTATTTATTTTATGTTTTAGAACAGACAACGCAAATTTTAAAGTACATTTCATTCAATTCAGAATAATATGGTTCGAAATTATAAATGAGTGGATTATTATAATTTGTTACTTTTTGTTCTGAGTACGTTATTAATAAATCAAAGTTGTGTCCGAAATGTTATTTTTTGAGTATAATATATCTATTTTTCAACATTAACAATTCCCTTTATTTTTTTTTAAAAAAAAATTCTATTTTACTTTTTTTCTACTATAATTTTAATGGGTACTTTCCCATTTCACCGGTGCAAATCTCGCCAAGCGGGCTTAATGGCCAAAAATACACAATGTACACAATAAAAAATGTAAATAAGTGTTGTTTCGCATTGATTGGCCATCCATTTTTGATGTGTTAGGCAACAAAGTTTACTCATAAGAAAAGACCACTACATGTTTTGAAATTGTGATGGTAAAAGGTACCAGTGGGAGTATATTCCGTTGGCATCGGTTATATAATTTTTGGTGACTTTATCGCCTGAACCGGTGAAACAGAAATTACCCTTCAATGTGTTTACCGGTAATATTCATATGTTATTTAATCCATTAACTACCAACTACGAGATGTATCGTAGAAGTGAGTGAGAGTGAATATTAACGTCGCACTGTTCAGCTACACGAGGGCTTTGGTGACGGACCACGTAATTTTGAACCATGGTCAAGTAACGTGGACGACATCTGAGCTGGCACCCCCCCTCCTAACTACCACACCACACCAACGGGAAGACGTTTCAGCTCTCGACAGATTTAACATGCATTGCTGCCCTACACTGCGGCTCTTTAGTGGTGCTGGGCTCGAACTCATGACATGCCTGCCATGATCCGATACCTTTACCACTGGGCTAAATTACGTGGTCCGTCGCCAAAATCCCTTGTGTAGCTGAACGTGTGACGTTAATATTCATTCATTCATTTATTCATTGACCACTGGGCTACCGCAGCCCTCATATATCGTAGTAAGTGTGTGTACTAAAATTGCTTGCTTCGAGATGTCTCGCAGTTTGGGCTGAAATTTTAGATTAATTTCGTATCTCCATTTGAGTAAGGAATTATTAGAAAGGATGAATGAAAAATTTATCTAGTGCAAACAATAAATTTTTAATTTTTACAATTAAAATTATAACCTAGATGATTAGATTATAACAAATTAATTATATATAGATTTCAAAATGTTTTAAAATTTTTTTTATTGTTGTTGTATATGATTGACTGTAAAGCAAGGATCAACGTAAATACCCCGGTTTTGTGACACACTGACAAAAGAGTAATCTTCTTTACGTTATTTTTTACTTTGATGAGGCATGGATTCGGGGCCTATTTTTTTTCGGGATGTAGAATGAAACTCTTCAAGTAATGAAAATCAGTTGTATTTCACCAAATTGCGTTTTTCCGAATTAAGTTGACCCACAAATTTGCATAAATGATTCCCTTAATTGACGACATTGTCATCTTTTTATTCCTTCGATTTCATTGATTAGAGAACATGTATGCCTTCTGCAGGAAGATTTCGAAATAGGATATCTTATATCTATCAACGGATGGTTTTCCTGAGGTTTCCCAATTTACAATCACCCTTTTTATTATTTTTTCTTTTTTATTCCTTCGCCTTATAATTTTTTTTTCCAGTGGGACAACCATCTGTACGAAAACCTGACATAACATTACACATCTGACTGTCGCCTGATGTAAATGAGGTGACGAGCTTGTAAAATCATACAAAAAAAAAAAGAAATTTTTTATATGAAGTTTTTTTGAAGAAAAAAAAAATAGAAAAACCCAAGTGGCACCCCAGCGCGGGGAGTCTTACTCTTGGGCGTCGGGCTGTAGTTATCTGCAGTATTTTTTAATAAAAAAATTGTAAATGTTATAACAATATTATATCTTTCCACCACATGGGACTAAATGATGCGATTCTTGCTTTAAACAACAACTTTAATTTAGCGTGAAAAGATTTAGAACAAATGCCAGTAGCTGCGTGTCGAGCTAATCTATCCCAACGAGAAACAATACAGCAACTGAATATTTCGCAGATAACACAAACAAAAACGTTGTCATCGAGAAATGGCTAAATGCAGTCGATGGCGTTAGTAAAACGAACAATAATGTTATATTTTGGAAAATTTTAAGTTTTTTTATATTTAATTTACCTGGCATGATGGGTTTTTTTTTATTTTTTTTTTGTAACATTTTGATTTGCATCGATACTGATCTTCCTCAGAAAACATTATTTATTTTCAAATTGTGGCAACAGGTTGCTGTAGTTAATAAATTAAATTGTATCTCCTATTATTTGCCCTTTATTATTTAAAAATAAAATGAGATTTTGATATACTTTAAAAAGGAAATTACTTTAGTTTTTGTTCTTTTGGGAAAGGGGAGGACATGGAATTTTAGATTTAATGAAAGAGCTGAAAATATTCTAATAATTTATATCCGGAAAAAATATTTTTCTCACGGAAAATACAATTTATGATGTAAATTTAATTTCTGATAGTAATTTTTCATATTTTTTTTTTCAAAAATACTATTTTTTGATTGACATAATTTGATTACATTATTTTAAACCAATAGTTCATTAACGATTTTTCTTGGAACTTTTCCCAAAATTTCTTTCGTTATTGAAATATTTTTAAAGGAAAATAAATTATAATCTCCCAAGAGAAATGTAATTTTATAATATTGCAGTAAAACAAAAAATAGAAAATACGTTGCGTAACAAAAATGTTATAGGAAAATAAAAAGAATTAAATTGTTGAACTTAAGGAAAGCAGACATTTATAATTTATAACGTTAATGGAATATTGAATTTATAATAAACATTGAAATGAATTTTAACACAATCGAAAACTGCAAACCAGAAAATGCTAAAAATTTTTTATACCAATTATTTGTACACAAAAAGAAAAAGAAAAAATCATTTGCTACTGTTTGATAAGATTTGTTATTCCTTGAAAGTAATTATAAAATTTTTACTTTATATGCTATTTCATTTGGAGCAATTATGAAAAGATATAACCTAACCTACCTGCAAAAAAAATTCTCAAGGATGTCTCATTTTGATAAAAGTATTTACACTACCCCTTTCATTATTAAATAAATAAAAGTTGCCTTTTTTTAGAAATATTTTAGGATACAGGCGTCTACTCTTTTTAGCGACGGTCGTATCTCCCTTGTAAAACTTTCTCGTAATCACAAGGGATATGTAGCGTAATTTGAGAACCTTTGGGTTTTCCCCTTTTTAAAAAAATTTTCCAACCAGAACTGCGAAACCACCCTTTTTTAAATGTACCAATCCATTACAAGGCTCGCATTCCGTTTACTTTAACATTAACCATCACATTATAAGACTTTCTCAGACCTAGGTACTCTCTTGTGGCTTGCTTTAGCTTAATACTCTAGTTAAAGAGTCCAAGTTTGACTCTATCTACAATTGCATACTAAAAATAAGTACAGTTTTTCATCATGCCGAATATTTTAACTGCTTCCTATTTTCTGACTACAAGATATGAATTACAACAAGTGAATATAAGTTGTAAGAATACATATATTACAAAGGGGAATTGATAAGAATTTATTACCATTGCGTCTAATTAAAATTTCTGCTTACATTATTTTCGAAGCAATTATTGAGCACATCTGAGAATGTAACTGCAGAATCCTTAATGACTAGAATTATCTATCTCTATCCAATACGCAAGAAGCCTAGTGACTGTGCGGTTAGTGCATCGCGCTTCAACATCAGTTTCAAAGTTCAAACCCTAGGCTGGGCAAGGTTGACTCAGCCTTTTATCCTTTCAGTTAGTCGATAAATAAGTACCTAGCTTGCTTGCTTTGAAACTTAACACTGAAGGATTTCGCATTAGACGGTTCACCTGACTGGAATATCAGCTCATGCATCACAGGGGTCATTGTTACGTATACTGAGTTGCACACAGTAGGCCTTGGCCCTCATGGGCTGTTGCGCCACTGATTTAAGTTAGTTACTGATACGCGAAAGGTGTGAGTCACTGTAGTAATGATAGAAGAATCAGGGCTTCGCACCGGAAAAAAATATCGCTTTATTTCGGTTGGATATATCTTCAGTCATTTTGTTATTGTAAAGAATTTACCAATATTTTCTAAATTAACGTCAACCGTATAATTATCACCATTGCATGTGCATAACTTCTCTATATCCTGTTTTGATGCTCACCAATACTTTTTCTGCTTCAGTTTCGCATGAAACTATTTGGCAGATTTAATTTTGTTGAATGAACTAGAAATATGCATGATTTATGATAAGAATATACAGAAAATAAAGTTATTCATTCCCAACTGGACCGAAAACCGTTATTTTTGGCGGAACTAAAACCGGAACCAAACCAATATCTATATATTTAGCTGAATTGGAACGAACAAAATTACGGTTCGAAACGCTGAGAAGAACCATAGTAATGTACATGGTTCTTTTCAATAAATTTCTCATAAAAAAAAAGTGAATTTCCTGTACAGTTAAAATAAAAAAAATTAGTCATGTATGTTTTTTTAAAAGTTTTATTAAGATTCAATACAGAATTAAATTATCTTTATAGTAAATTTTATTTATATTTCAATGCTTAACTCATATTTGAATGAAAGTGTATGAATGGTTTATAATGGTTTTTGAAATACATTTTTTAGGTTTTGTTATGTAAGTACAATCATAAGCTTTCGGCTGTATTGAAAAATATTTATATAGCCCATGCATTCTAATTAAAAAAGGTGCAGGAATTGAATTTCTAAAACAAAAGTGTATTCATCTGTAGCACCCCGTGATCATCCGCCCTCATTGAAATTCGATTTCCGCAAACTCCATTCTTAGCAGATTTCTTCTTAACAGAAGAAATATTTTTATAGAAATTTGAAGATTCTAATAGTTTAAAAATGGAATTTTTTAATCTATGAAACTTCCGCGCTCCTCTACCTTTGGTGTCAATTTTAAAAAAAATCGTAGTTAGCGAAACTATCTTCAATAAAAGAAACGTGTCTATGAAATTTCAAGTTTGTGGGTGTAATAGTTTAGAAGTGGTTATTTTTGATTATTAGGGGTTTTTGTTACACCCCAGTAACCCTCCTGGGTGTCATGTTACGTAATACCTGTCCTTAGTAGATCTCTATTCACCAAAAGGAACATACCTGCTGTGAATTCCAAGACTTAAGTTATAATAATTCTACGGATCTCATGTATACTGCTTGAATAAGTCTATTTTCTCATATATATATATATATATATAAATAAAGTATTTTATTTCTTGAAATAATTGATTATTCTTCATATTTTAGTGCCTTTTTAACTATTATCGATTCAAAAGAGTATTTAATATTTAAGTCTGTCTATATGTGAGTCAAGATGAACCCAAATCGAAATGGCTTGCATAATTCTATTTTGGTTTAAGAAATCATGCTTATGCAATATAAATGCATAAAAAATGTGCTCTTTATATTAGGAATATTTCTTCAAATTTAGCTATTCTAAAAATTCTGTTCACCGTTAATTTAAAAAAACAACATCTTATGCGTTTTAATGAAAACATTGATAACATATTCTTATGTTTCTCAACATTTATCATCTGTTCAATTATTTCCGTAAACAGATTTATCGAGTTTTATAATTACTTATCGCAAATAAATTATTTTACGAAAGCTTATTTATTTTAACTACTAAGTTTCAGTGCACCTCTTTAACCTATCAAAAGCTGCCAAAGCAAAAATATATTTCAAAAGTGTGTGATGTATTCAGAGAAACACTTAACACGTACGAAGAAAGTAATTTTTATAAACTATGTTGAATATATTTCATAAATGAATGCAAATCACAAAACCTTTTATAAATTTGGCACTGAAATTCATTTGTGAAACTAAGTTTGAGAAAATTTCCGATATTAGGATATATTTTTAAATGTATTCATATATTTCACAAAATAAAGTTAATTATATCAAAGCCAGTTTAACATTTCAAGGAACGAAATAGTCTCTTTAAAGTTAGAACGTAATTTTTATTTCGCAATTCGACTATAAAACTTCCATCTCACCGATCTCATTGCGAGACGCAATTCTCTTCAAACCGAAGCGCCCTCTATTTCTAAGTATGAGATTCGGCTTTATTTCCATCTTCTTTTTAATATCGTCTTCCCTTAACTAGTTACTGGTATCAGTAAGTAATTAAAATACATTTTAATATATTAACTGAAATGTAGGATGTTATGGGTAATGTATTTCACCATATTCTAAAGATTAGTAATTGTAAATATAAAATAAGATTTCCGTTTTTATATAAAAAGAAAATTGAAATACAAATAACTTTAAAAATGTCTGTTAAAGAAAGCATCTTAATTGGCACTGAATATTTTGTCAAACATGAGACAAAAATGTTAATAATATATAAGTCTTCTAAGCATTTAAAAAGAAAATAATTCAGTTTTGTTAATAAATCCAAACAAGAGTCAGTTTCGAGTAATAAAAAAAAAAATAGAAGAAATGATATAAGTAAAAATTTTGGAGACTTACTACGAAATTTGTTTAATATTTCCTTTTTGTGTGTGAGATTAGTAAACTCCCCACATTTGTAAGATTAAAATAATTGCATTTGTAGCACAATTAATTTAAATATGAAAATAAAAGGAAATCATACATCATTGAAAGATACAGATTCCTTTGTAATCCTTCGCTCAAAATACACAAGTACTGTTTTCTAAAAGAAATATTAATATTTTATGTTAATACGCACCTATAAATTACATTAAGTATAAATCCAAGTAACGTAGTAAAAACAGTTCATGCTTTAATATTAATTAAATGGAACAATAAACCCTTTAGGGTGAAATATATTTCAACAATTCAAATATAACAGTTTAAAATACATACTAACTTTCTCAAAGCTTTTATTCTTTTGTGTATTAAAATCATTATTACATTTATATATATACTACCTAGCTTAAAATATATTTTTGTTTCCAAATATAATTCGAATATGGACATAAATGAGGAAGAATGGGAATGTAGTCTTAGTCGAAATTGTTATGATGAAATATTTTGACTGAAAAACCAATGCTATGAGAGGTTTTTTATATCACACAAATTGAAACAAAAGAAACTCATTCAAATAAAACTATCTGGACTTAAAAGAGTTCCGTATTTTTAATTAGCTCTTCATTTTGAATACTTTCATTTTTTCTCTATATTATCATTTTTAATTCAAAATACTTTTTTTTTGAAAATTTACTTGAGAATCAGAGTATGTTAGAAATTATATTCGGATTGAAAACAATAGCATTGAATTTCATGATTTAATAATTAGTTTGGAAATTTATATCTAAAATATAATATTTCAATCACTTTTAACAGATTTAACTTGGAAATATGTTTTTAAATTCCTTCCTTTTACTTTTAAATATTAATAATTTCATAAAATATTTTTTTTTAGTTTTAATTGAGATAAGCACGAAACTAATTCAAAAATATAAATATTTTTGAAACAATTTTATGTATTATGCGCTATGTATTTGAAACATAAATTTGAATTAAAATCAGAGATGTTTACATTTTATTTCCCATAAACTCTTATATGAATAGACAATTGTATTTACTCTGAAGTTCGAGAGAGACAGGCACACGGCTATTACATGTAACCCCTGCAATAAAAATGTTTCCTATTTTTTACTTAAGAGCATAAGCTCTTCCTACTACACGGTTCCGATATGACGAGATTGGTTCATTATAAAAGTTTTCAGTTGCGTTCGTAGGTAACAAATCCCTCTTTTCTTTATTTTGAGTAAACTTATAATAATGACAATTCGCTGTGGTAGTTTGTTATGGTGGTTTATACCGACTCATTTTTTTCTCTCAGATCTTTCCTGTACAACTCATAGAAAATGTGGGATGAGAAGGAAACTTAGACACTATTATACAAGATCTGTTCAAAACTATCCAAGTTTGAATTTTAATGCACACACAGGTACTAAAAAGGTACCACTGTGCTCATTGAAGAATGTGACAGCTTAATGCTAATGCTTGAATTTTTTACCCTTTGATTCCGGTGTACCAGTCATTTTCAACAGGGAATCGAGTGAAGTACTGTTGTACGCATTCGTTCGATTTTTACTTCTCTAAAGATGGCTAAAGGACTTGAGAGGTACTGCATCAAATTTTTTGTCAAAAACATGCTGATTGTCTAAGTGAAACAATTTGTGTAAGATTCAGCAAGTGGAGACGATGCCGTGTAGAACTCACAAAAATTAAAGAGGGGTTTAACAGATTCACAAAAGTGGCCTGGCATGTTGTTAGAGACTAACCAGAGTTCTGGGAGGCTACAAACCACTCAAAATGAGACTGTACTTGAAACGATGGAAAAACTTATAATGCAAGATCGTCGTTTAACCGCACGAGAGACTGCTGAATAAGTTGGTGGCCGGGATAGTCAAGTGGACAAGGTATCGGATCGAGGCTGTCTTGTCACAAGTTCGAACCCAGAAGCCCTAAAGACCCGCCGTGTAGGGGAGCGATGCACGTTAAATCTGTCGAGAGCCCAAACGTTCTCCCGTTGGTGTGGTAGTTAGGAGAGGGGGATGCCAGCTCAGGTGTTGTCCTCGTCACTTGAACTTGGTTCAAAATTACGAGTCCATCGCCAAAAGCTCTCATGTAGCTGAGCAGTGCGTGACGTTAATATTCACTTATTCACACTCATGCTGAACAAGTTTAGATCAGTACAGGCTCTCCACAGGCAATTGTGTGGGATAATGCACGGAAAGGTTGTGAAATTTGTTCTCATGCTATGGGTGTAACAGAAAGACTCAGTCATGTAGTTGCACAGGACCTATGAGAGGTTTCCTTTTTTAAAGTAGAGATGAGGTAAGGCAGAACGCGATGGTGGAGTTGAACACCATTCCAAAACAAATAAAAAAGATCCTGAAGTGTTTTCGGTAATGAAAGGAAAGGAATGGACTGTGTAAAGACAATAAGGCCTGCTTTGATATTCACAGGGACCATTCCGCAGTAACTAAGATATTTTCTGGCCAAAGACGTGGATCTCTATTTTGAACAGACCTTGTATAAACACACATATCCAGTGAATTTTAAAAGAGAAAAAAAAAAGAAAATTGTTAAGTAGCCTTTGAACTTGTATTTTGTTTTTCAAGAATTAAATCAAGTGGGATATTTTTGTTATCCATCAAAGAGGATTTTATTTCATCTATCAATCAATCAATCAATTGGTCAGCTCATTTCTTTTTAGTATATTTTACACATGCATATATGCTCAAGCACATAGTCACTCAGAAGCTAAAATTGTTCTTTGCAAACCTTTCGTGTAGTGTTTTTTTTTTTTTTAAAGAAATTTAGTTTTTGATCATATAGATTACGTAATGCTTATACGGAAAGTAATGAATGTTGCAGTATAGAAGAATGTTGTGCAAAAATACAACTAATAGGAATAGAAAAATACAATTTTATAATATTAATTATTGAAATTAGTGACACTATTAGCATTTTTAAGACAATCAATTTTCACTGAATAGCAAAACTTTTGATATTATGAGTAAACAAATATTTTCCAGCATTCATTTCGTATGTTCTCATTTTATAATTCTTTTAAAATTCAAGTAACGTAATAACTACTTTTTATAAATCATTGGTGTAACATTTACATTTTTTAAAAATTATTTTTAATATGCACACGCAGGGGTTGTATAATTTTTTTTTCTATTTCATCAAATTACAGAATGTCTCTATATTAACCGAATCATTTAATATGAACCGTTTTAATATGAATCCAGAAACTGTGCAGCATTATATTTTCCCTTCAATAAAAAATTTACATTGCTATAATTTCTTAATTAAAATAATTAAACTATTATTATTTCTTTTTGAAAAATGCATACATCTGCGAAATATCCATAATGTATTTTTCTTAAACTTTTTGCTGTTTTATGTTATGCCGTCAAAATTCTATTGTTTTGTGGTTAACACTTTTCATTAAATTAACATTTTATATATATATATATATATATATATATATATATATATATATATATATATATATATATATATATATATAAGTATGGTATAAAAATGTTTTTTTTAAAGGAAAAAAATTTAAAAAAGAGTAATTTTAGAAATTAAATTATTAAAAAATAATCTAAGAAAAAAATATATGGAATAAAAACTTAAGTAAACATTTTCAAAATACACAAAAAATTAAAAAAAAAAGAACAGCAGCAATTATTTTTATCAAATTATAAGCCTCGCAAAATTAATTACCTTTTTGAAACAATTAATAACAATTATGCGACAATTATTGATAATACTTCGCAGTACATATTTCACTCTTGATTCTTACGAACCGCAATTAATTATACAAAACAAAAAAAGGAGAATGACAAGAACCTTCTATTCTAACATAAATTGCATTAATTGACTAATAATGACATTCCCAACACAACATAATTCCCACTACTACATATCTCACAGCATCTCGAAGATTCGTTAATGAATTTGCACCCATTATCGTTTCTTCACCCAAAACATTTCCCCAGGTTACGACCCTGAAAGAGTTTATTTGCTCCCTGAAGTACTTCTGACTTCACACACCCATCAACGAGTAAGTATGCACACATAGCAGAGTACTTCTTATCGGAGGCCAACACCTGCTATTACACCAATCATTCACAAAACATGGCGATCTCTCATGGCTCTGTCTCTTAATAAAGATTAATTACACCAGGGTTAAAAGTGTACTTTTCGCCTCACGATCCTGCTTTCCAGCAGTCACGGGAAGCAGTGATTAATTAAACGAGTACCACATACACGTCGTCTTGCTCGAGATTTTTGAAACATTCTTCTGGAGGTAATCTGTCAGGACTGCGCAATTCCTTTAATAGCGTCGTGGAATTTCACAAATCTGAAAATCTAATTCACTTAGTGCGCAATTTAATGACTCTATGACTATTTGTACATGGGACAGTATTCCAAGTAATTCCGGTAGAGCTATTTTAATTGTTTTAGGCTACGAATGGAAATCTGTGAAATAGAGCCTAAAGATGTGTGAGTAAATATGTAGCGGTCTTAGTGGTATTTCAATTGAGTGTGTTATTAAGTTGAAGATTTAATTACGAATCTCTGAATTTGTACGGTTTTAATTATTCATTTAGCTTTTACAGTAGGTATAACTCGTAAGGATAATACGGTGCAAGAATTAAATAGTTTTTCTTTCTCCCATCTCAAACCAGAACCAAACTATTTTTTTTAATCAAAAGTTTTCTTGTGCGGGCATATAACTTTCATATTTTAAGATATAAGAATATTAAATATAATAATGAGAAACTTCTCTCTCCATTATTAAGTTTATTTTTTTTCTCAACACAGAATTCATATGAACTTAATAAAAGAATTAATAAGCTTATATGAATTATATGTTAACAACAACAACAACAAATACCTGAATAAAATTAAGGGTGTATTTATGTGGAAATAATTATTTTTATATTTTGCAAAGTTATATTAGGGATTTTATATCAAATGTAATATATAAAAATTAGATAATCTTATAAGTTCCCCGAGATATTTACGAAAGTTGTAATTTATATAAATTCCCAATAAGATGGATTAAAAAAATTAGTATCATTATATTTCAGGTTTCTTTTTTCTCTCTTATTTATTGGGTTAAATTTCCCCTGAAAATGAGTGATTTGATTTATAAGTGATAGACTAGAGCTACCTAGTTGTTTAATATTCGAAATTCTAAGAATGTTTCTTTGTTGTTTAATTAATGGTTATTCATATGATTGTAACAGATATGTACTAAAATTGCTCTTTGGAAACACACAAATTGCATTTACATACTACACCATTATTAATTTCCATTACCTTAACTTATGCAAAGATTAATTTTTTTTTATTTCCTCCCTTTGTGACCTAATTTTAAACGATGAAAAAATTCATGCAGAATGCACGTCATTATTAGCTATATTATTGAAGAAACATTAAATGTTTGATATAAAAATTATTTGAGTTTTGAAGGAAAGTACACTGTATAACACAAGTTATTATTTAAAACAATATGTTATGTACTTTTATCTTGTCCCTCCCCTCTTTTGATTCTTCAAGGAAACCCACATTCAATTTCTAAAGATTATGCAACTATGTTAGAAGCGAAGGACATTGATTTCTCTTTAGCTATCCTGTAAGGCATTCGCCAGTGGGTGATGCCTTACTTCTAAGTTATCTTCGTGACCTAGGGGTGTGAGAGTGAATGAAGAACCAGGCGTTGCCATAATTTTAATATATATTTATTAAGATCTTAACAAACACTATACAATGATAATATTTATATTTTTACTTAGAGGATCTGAGATGAAGAAACACACAATACGTACTACCAAATGAGCACGACGTACTCACTGTATTTAACTTTACCACCTATTCCTAATCTCAGTATATACGCAGTTCCTAGTATTAAGTTGAATGATCCTACCTCTATAACCTAGGTAAGCAGTAACACTCTCGAATCCTCAATGACGTTTCTTTATCTTGCGTGGAATGGTATCCACCTTGACTTGAACACTGTCACGGATAGCTGAACACTGGAATATCGGCTTACTTCAGCTTACACGCTTAAACTCAGACTAGCATAATCACTTCACAAAAGGCCACACCACTTACGCTAAACTTCTGTTATTTAAAAGGTTCCTAATTTGCATAATCACGCTTCGCTTCTGGATTTGTTTGGAAATAATTTGCCTTTTTCGGCCTCAAATAACTCAAGAGGATAATTACTAGAAAGCGCGATGAGCCCGTCACAATCCTTTATATGCTTCTACACTAAACTAAACTGAACTCAGTGTTGCAACAGCCCATGAGGGTCAAGGCTTACTGTAACCATCTCAATTTTCGTGACCTTGGACGCTGAGATGCATGAGCAGATGTTCCAGTCAGGTGATCAATCTGACACAAAATCCCCTTGTTTAGTTCCCAGGCAAGCTTGGTACTCATTCATTGACCCACTGAATGGTGAAAACGTGAGTCAACCTTGCCCAACCCAGGACTTGTGTCATAGAAGTGCGATATGCTGCCACTGGGCTTCTTTGTATGATTCTCCTACAAACAATTTAGAGGAGAGACGTCAAAGATTACAGAGATAAATGAAAGGAGGAGTTAGTTAAATTTAAATCGTTGTGGAAGCGTTAAAATTAATTACGTTCAAGGAAGCCATTAATTGAATACGCATTTAGGCTGAAATTTATAGGGTGCGATTTATTTTCTTAATTATTAATAATTATTTTCTTTTTTCTCAAGTAAATGCTTATTTTCTTATTCCTTTTAAGCTGAAATTGGTAAATATGTGTTTTTGGTACCTTGTACACCCCCGCTATTGTCGCTTGTCACGCCCCCTTCAACTTATCACTTCTACGAGTTTCCTCATCCTGAGTGGACGTACTATCCCAGTCGTCCCGTCGTAGAAAGTGTTCCTTTGCATTTAAGTGCCTCTTTGTCTAATTTTCCTTTACTTTTAAATTCATTGTTAAATTATTGTTTTTTACCTATGTTAATCATAATAAATCTTTGTTTGTTATGAATTAAGGTTTTATTTATCTTTGTTGAGTACTATCGACGTTAATTTTATTGTCGGCATTCCGCCGCATTTAGGTCTACCACCCCCTATTTATATGTGTGATGAAATAAAAATTCGAATTCTTACATTAGTTTCAGTAAGAACTTAAAGCGTGATACTTGGAAACATTTTAAGAAATCATCTGAAAAAATCCACGTTTCTTAAAAATTAAACAATAAAAAGAAAATTATTGGTAAAGGCCAACCCAGAAAAAATACATCCTCAAATTAAGTTTCGAATTTGGCCCAGTAGAGACCAGTGGTATTTTAACCAGGAGTGGTTGCACGGGTACAAAGTCACCCCGCTCGCAAAATCTTTAATTCTGGGAATTTCTATTTATTTATTACCAATGACCTTGTCAGTATTCTTCCATTGGATGACAGTCTTCATGAAAACTAAAATGTATTTGTCACATATCTCCCTCATTTTTGGAAGTGGCAAACGTTTTACAATCTTAAGGTACTTAAATCAGTGATTCTCAAACTCTGAATATTAGCGACCCAATTTTTTTCAGTCATAATTTTCATCGCGCCCACCTGCCATACAATAACAATGTATTGAATTCAATAATACTATATTTTGCCGCTAAAAATGCAACACGACTTCAACCTCTGTCGTGCCACCTGGCGTATATAAGCGTCTCTCTAACCAAAATAATTGCCCTGGTTGTATATATACGTCTTTCCGAATAGGATCTTATATGTGCACTGCAATCCATCAAATTATTCCTAAGTCTTTGGAATGCAATAAAAGGACGTTGGCAGTGTTTGTGAAGGATTTAATGTAATAGGAGTTTAATAGGAATTGTTTAATAGAAGTTATCTTATTTATTCCCCTACCCCATGCATCACATACGCGTGCCTACATGGAAAATGGTGGCATTGGGAAGATGATTTGAATAACCTTTAAACGGCAGTTAAAGCATTAATTATAAACCGTACAAATTATTAAGATAAATATTAGTTTTTGAATGTCATTTTTATATGAAAAGCCCATGGGGTCACTGGTAATTTACAAACTTTTTCTTAACTTCGTATTGTTAAATTAATTATAAAATACATTGTGCAGTACTGATACATTTTAAGTGTATTATATCAGTGTAAATGTGTATTTTGTTTTTTATTATGGCAGAATGCATTTTGTTTATTTTTCATAAATTAATAATTTTATTTAATAATCTTTGTTTTCGACTTTTCAATATGCTCGCGACCCCTTTGTACAGTCTCCATGCCCCCTAGGGGGCGCTCCCACAGTTTGAGAAACGCTGACTTAAATGACTGAGTTCCCAGCCGTTTCAAAATATTTCCTATGAACAGGGTACATTTTCCCTCTGTGAACGACTTAGTGTCTTTGATTGTTGTGTTGTAAGATTCATTATGGCTTATAACTGAACATTTCTTTTCTTTCATATTCTAAGAATATGAAAGAAAAGAAATGGACAACTGCAATCTCTATTGGATGAAGTTGAAACCGATTAAGAGAGGGAAAAACTTGATGGAATAATGGATATTAATCATAATAGCGAAAGTAAACTTGAAAATAATGATTAAGAAATGTTTGAATTGAAAGGAACATTTTCAAATGCTACCTAAAAAACTTCATCAAGAAAAATAGGAAGCCCCAAGTGTACCACAAGACACACTGCACCCAGCCAAAAAAGACACAAACAAGAAAATGTTCATTCTGTTTTCGGTCATCAAAGTCCAATAAAACTGCAGTAACTTAAACAAAATAGAACAGTTTGGGCTGAAAATAACATTCCTGTAATGTCAGCGAAAAGGGTCGGTGTGATTTGTGTTCTTTAAAGCTGTCTTCGGTTAATGTTAAAAAACAGGATCCAAATTTGGAACATTTTTTCAGATATAAAAGAAATGAAACATTAATATGATATTCTGGCTTCACTATCCTTTAGAGAGCAGAATTTTTGATGTGTAACATCTTTCCTCTGAGTTGCTGGATATTTGTTGGGAGTGATTCCGTGAAAAGGGCGGATGTGTGTAACAGGATATGACGTAAGCGTGCGCTACTTGATTTGACCAATGAGAGTGCGTCGTTGTGTCTTTTCGCTACCCTTGCATGGGGGTTCAACTGTGGTAGCCATCAAGCACTCGAACGCTTGACTCTAAATCCGTTAGTCACGATATTGGGGGACATATGTGCGGCAGAAATCTTATTTGAAAATGGACAAACAGGGATTTCGGTGGTCGTATACATTTCTTCGAATCAAACGGTTAAAGAAAAATTAAAGATTTCCTGCATTTTGTACTTTTACCATATAACGAAGGTGGTTCGGCTCTTTTAAAAAAAATTATCACTCGCTTTCCCTGATTTTGAGTGGTGATTTTAACTTTAACTTCAGTTTGGCAACAGCTGAGCCGCTCATAGATTTTATGGATGATGAACTCAAGCTCGAAATGAACACAAATTAGAATGTTTCGACTGCTAACAGTGGTACTGTTTATTGACGCTGTTTTTCAACGGTTTTTAAATACTTTGAAATCACAAGTATATGTGTCATATTTTAGTTATCATGAGTCTATTGTCTCCGCTCTTTCCCAAATTTAACAAAAATAATTATTTTTGATAAAATATTGCATTGCTCCTTTTGTTAATTAAATACAATTTTCATTAAAGATACAATTATTCGATAGAAAATTATTTCCAATCATACCCGATTCATACTTTTTTCAGGAAAAAAGTTAATATTGCGTATTTACCACGATAACATGTCAGATGTTACACATCATATGCGACAATTGTAAGACTCATTTTTTAAATTATTATTATACTTCTCGTTTTTAACCGAGTTTATTCATTTTTTCTGTTATAAAATGTGTTTCGCACTTTTTCTCCTATACCGTAATGTTAAATGGTCTATGTCTTCACGTATTACAACAAAAAAGAAAGTATTCATGGAATATTTTGGCATTTTTAAAAACACTATATTGTTAACAGGGGTATGAGTTATAATAATGCAAATTTCCATAGAAATTGGTGCATTTTTTCTGTCTGAAAATGTGCTTCCCGTTTAGTTCAAGTTCCCGTACATTTACCGAAGACAACCTTATTAAAGTCACGCACATTTGAAAAAATTTTAATTCAGTTTGATAAGAATTTTTCTCAAATTATGAAAGAAAAATTAAAAAGACCTAAAAAGTAGGTATGTACATTTTCTCTTAGTTAAATTATTCGATGGAATTATGAACTAATCTAGTATAATAAAAAAACATTATAAAAAAAACGTTTTTGGGTGACTCCTTTACCCCGCGCGATAAATAACGTTAGTATCGAGTGCGCAACTGCTCCTATGTAAATGTTACTTAATGCAGAACTATCACAATTAATAAATTATGAATATATAATTATTAGAGAAACCTAAAATGTAAAATAATTTAACTTTTGCATTAAGCAGAAGTTACATAGAAAAGTTCCCTAATGAAACATATACAGATGCGTCTTTATTAAACGTACCGTATAAAATTATATAGAATTCTGAAGGACTATAGACTGAATAGGAAAGTTCATAATTTACGCAGAAAATTCCATCTTTTGAATTTTGATTCTGTAGCATTCAGCACATAATCAAGTAAAATTCCAAATAGAGCCAACGGAGTTATTTTTTATTATTATTTAAAATGTAGTCATTAGTTGAGATGTTATTCTTTATTTTCATAAAATGATCCATCGTGTTAACAAGACACAACTCTGAAGCAATCATTATTTATTTCACGCATGTTTCACTTTTAAAATTCTTTTAAAAATGCATTTTCTACCAGACGTTAATTTGGTTCTACGCTATTAAGAAAAATTTGACGATATTCTTTATCATTATTCACGCTTCGTCACTTAAAAAGAAGTCATTTTTCATCGTACGAATTCATTACTGAGCTGCCCCGTCAAATGCGAAACAAATTTCAGAAAGGACTGCGAAAATCCGTTAATTTAAATAGAAAAGGAAATTAAATATTCGCCGGAAGCGGAAGATAAAGCATTCGAAACTTTTTCAGCCACTATAAAAGTTTTAAATCCTAAGTCATAAATCACTACTTGAAACTCTTCCACAAACTAATAAGAGAGCATTTCAGTTTTACATTATGTCAAAAAGATAAAATGAAAATGAAGAATATTATTAAAAAAGTACTATTATTTCAATAGAAGTGTTAGTCATTATCCGGTAAAATAATTATTTCGTTTGAAGGATTTCTCGAACAATATTTTTTATAATTAAACAGCGTTAGAGTGTTTTTATATATGATATCGTTATATTTCATACGTATTATTATACGAGGATAAAAATAATGAAATTATTATTAATGTGTATTTGATTTCGAATATTTCTTTTATTGAGGTATCGAAGATATGATTAAAAATGATTTTATGTAAATATAGATTATATAGAATTATAAATATTAAAAATATATCCCTTTAGATCTGTATTAAAAGAAAAAAATACAAACTTTATAGAAATTATTATAGGAAACTTGTTTAAATATAACTACAAAGCAATATTTAACCTGCTTATAACTGTTTAGCTGATTTATAGTTATATTTCTTTGAACCACACGTTGTAAAATTCCACTAATATTTTATACTGTTACACTCTTCATTTGGTAAAAGTGTACGTATTTTTAGGTTTTTGGTATTTTCTTATAGATTTTTGCAATTTACCCCAAGCCAATTAAGGCCAAATCAAGCAGATGTTCTAGTAATAATGAAATGTTATCGCTAGATTATAGCTTACATGCCAATACTTATAATAAAAGAGAAGCATTTGATTTTCACGTTATTTAAGTTTCTTTCTGAAAAGATATTATGCATATATAAATTTAGAAAATATTTTCAGAACTGATGCTAAGTTACAAAATTTATAAAAATAGAATAAAATTTTAAAAAGATTTGCATGTTAATTTTCAGCGGAAATATATCGAAGTTCAGCCAGTCGTTTTCTTCGGGAATAATTTACAGACGAAAATATTGAATTAATCCAATGTTCTGCATCTTATTTCTAGGTTCTATTTTGACCAAATATTCCTTTATTACATATTTCAGAATAGTCAAATGAAGAAATAACCAATTTAAAAAAAAAAAAAACTTTTCCAAAGTAAAATTGTTATGTACTCGTTGAAATATTTACTACTTTCATATATTATATATATATATATATATATATATATATATATATATAATTTTTCAGAAATATACTCTATAACAAAAATAAACGACGCATCAAGAACTAGTTGTCCAATCGAGACAAAAAGTGGTGGATAGAAAGATTATGTGCAGAATAGAAAATGATTAAAATTTCAGAAAAATTGAAAGATTTATTTTTCAGAGTTATATCGTTATAAAGTAACGAGCTCATTAAGGTGTTGACCCTCCTCTAGCCTGGATGCAAGCTGCCGCACGACGTGGCATAGAGTGTGAAAAGACTTGATGATCTCCTGCGGTATTTCTTTCCAAATTTGCTGCAATTTTCCGGCCAGGTCATCAACATTCCCTGGTAGGTACAGTCACCTTCCCATCATATCCAAAACATGCACGATTGGAGAGAGTTCTGGCGATCTGCTTGGCCAAGGAAGTGTTTGATAAGCTGTATGATAGTTCATAGCAACATTTATCGTATGTGGGCCGGCATTATCTTGCTGAAAAGTAAGGTAAAGGTACTGCAAAAGGAATGGTAGCAAAACAGTTCTCAGAATGCCGTCGAAGTACCACTTGCTGTAAGTGTGCCTCTAATAACGATCAAAGGATTCCGGCTATCAAAAGAAATGGCACCCCAGATCGTGGCGTTCAATAGTGAAAGCAGGGTCGGTACGCTGCCCTGGGCGTCTCCAGACACGTCTTCGATGATCGTCCGGACACAGTAGAAAGCGGGATTTGTGGCTAAACATTATACGTCGCCAGTCAGCATGATTTCAGCCTAATCAAACCAAACACCACTGTATTCTGGCTCGGAAGTGTGTTGGCGGGAGTGGCAGGTGGCGAAATGGTTGGTATGAGTGTAAATGTGTCTCTATCAGCCATCTGTGAATGGTCATGGTGGTCACTGGTGTGCGGATCGAAGGTTGACAACGATGAATTAGGCGCAGTCATCGCTGATCTGACAATCAATCTGTCCTCCCGATCTGATGTGGCCCTATATCAACCGCTACCATCATGATGCTGAAATCTTTCACTGCACTCATTTTTGCAGGCATCATCTAATGGCCGCATCGCTTCGACCCATTTGATGAACCATTCTTCGATTTATCCAACCTTCCTCTTTCAATAGAATGATACGGCCTCTTTCAAACTCTGTCAGTTGTTGGCAGTGAGCTTGAATCCTGCGGCGAGGCATTTTTTCAGTCGATGAAAGGTATCCTTAATCGCAATGCAATAGAAATTTTGACCATCAGATTGAGAATCTCTTCTTATAGTCATGTACTGAGGGCGCAGTTTCGATGCACTGCAGCTTCCGCTATTCATTCATTGGGCACCAAATTTTAATCATTTGCATGTTTGGTACAAATGTCGTTGCATACGAAATTTCATTACAATCGAAAACTCTCTTGATGCGTCGGTTTTTTTGTTATAGAGTGTAATAACATATAAAAAAAGAGTTTATCCAGTTTTAGAATTATATCAATATTATAAATTTAGTGTACATGTAATTAAATTAGTAAGCTCTGAGGAAAAAGCATTTGGTTTATTCAAAATAAAAAAAAATAATCAAAACTCTGATAAAAGTGATTTATTAAATTTTTTTTTTAAATAAAATTTTTTAATAAAAATACAAATATTGTAGATTTAGTTTAATCTTATTTCATAATTAGTTTTTATGTTTGACTTGAGAACTCTTTTACGACAAATACTTAATGTAAACATGTATATGTTTACAGTATATTTTATTTTTTTCTTTTATAGAAATATGAATCAACTTTTTTTATAAGAAAAATACTTAATTCAATATGTTTTATTTTCCTTTCAGTTCTAAGAAATTTCGTAAAAATATACATTGGTATCCTCAAAAACAAATATGTGCATTAAACTACGAAACACATTTGCAAAAACATTAATTTATGAGTTTAACCCAAAAAAGAATTCTGGAAGAGCATTTTGTTTCTTTAAACAAAATTTTTGTTTGTAATAAAAAAAATAACTGCATATTCGTATAAATGAATAAAAATATTCGTTTTCCTTTGCTATACGAACGAAACCCGTCAAAATACGTACTTCATATTGACACTTGAGATCTGTTTATTTTTGTATTATTCAATAAAGAAGGAGTGATTTCCATGTTTTTCGAGAAAAGTTTCCATTTTTTGCTTCGTTTTTCAAACAAAAACGTTAACTTTAATCTTAAAACCTGATATATTCCCTCTGATCTTAAAATATAATTCAATTCTGGAACAGAGACAAGTTTTGATCTTTTATTTGAAAATATTTTCTTTTTTCCCCTTGAATTGTAGGTAAATTTTTTTCTGAATTTATTATTCTGCTTGCAAATATGTTTTGCATCTTATATCCCAAGATTCATCAACATTTGGATTTTATGAAAAATAATGAGATAAATTAAAATGTATATTTTCGTATATAGCGCAATGAGTTTCAAAAATTTGATCAACATGACACTCGGATCAATTTTGTTTTGCATTCTTAGATGCAGTTAAAATAGTTTCGTGTTTTGACAAATGTTGTCCAGCTTGGTTTTGCCGCGACGCTGTTTACTACTGAGGAACTAGTTTTATATCCGGGGTAATATGTCCCCAAGCAGCGCTTCTTGTTGCTGTAATAGAATCCAATATGGCGACCTCGCGGTAATTTAATAAACTCAATAATTTTAAAGAATTGTTTTGAAATACATTGAAATTCTTTCAAATGAAGAATATAGGAAGTGATTGAGAATAACCTAGATCACAATCAATAAATAATGAATATCAATATAATATAATAAAAAGTACATGCACTAATAATAGTATTATAAGCAGCTTTTTAATAATCTTAAATATAATTTTATCGTAATTATATATAATATTCATATAGTATGATTTAATAACATTATTATATATAATAATCATATAATATGATTTAAAAGTAATTATAAAAAATAATAATCATCGTATTGTAAAAAGATAAAAATAATGCATAAGAATACTCGTATTACATAATTAAAAATAACATAATAATTATAAATAAATAACATAAGAATAGCTATAAATAAATAACAAAAATAGTTATAAATAAATAACAGAATAATAATTATAAATAAATAACAATAATAATTATAAATAAATAACAATATTATAAACAAATAACAAATATGTAATATTTATAAATAAATATTAAAAGAAACAATTATAAATAACGAATATTATGATTATTACATACAGTAATAATTTGGATTTTATATTACATTCTTAATGAAACAATTACATAAAATTATTAAAATTAATAATGAATATCAATTACAAAGTATTGAAAGCTTGCAATATAAAACTTACACTGGAAATTCCTTCAACGAATTTCATCGAACAAAAAACGTAAGTAAAAGAAGCATTTTTAAAACGTAAAATAAACCAAAAAAAAAAAAAATTAAAGTGTTAATTTTAAGTACAACACTTATTCTTTTTAAAAAAAACATTCTAGTACTCACTCATATTAGAAATACCCAAATTCGAAAATAGCACAAAATAAAACAGAAGACGGAAACAATAGAACAATTACGCTGAAAAGGGTTAAATTTTAAGCAAATCGAATTAAAATCGTCTGAAATTAATAGGGTTAGCAAGGGAAAAAACCAATAAAAGTTATTTCTAATCTACGTTATCCCCTCGGCAACCACATCCACAGACGATAAAAATATCAAGGTAACCATATTGTAATGCTATCTCACATTTTGGCGAACATAAACTACGACTTGGCACTATTATCCCGGATATCAAACTAGCACCTGGGCTGCTGAAGTGTAGAGTTGTTGAGGTCGCTGTTAAGGCCGGTTTACTCCTAATAAAGGTGCCAGTGGAATGCCAGTAGATGTGAGCTTCGATAGGTCACAGTAAGTGTGAAAGCAAATCGGACAAAGAGTCCATTGGAGTTTGATGGAAGTCAATCGGTGAGAAAGACCACGTGGAGCAGGGGTACTCAAATTTTTTTTCCGGTGGGCCATATAAATATGATAGGTATTTCACGCCGGGCCACAACGTGAGCATAATAGGGGAAACACTATAAGACCGAAGCAGCATTTTACAAAACAAAATTTATCAAAATATTAAAACTCTCATTTTCGATTTCTATTTTATAATCCTTTACTAACTCTTCTATCAAACACACAAAAATATTCATCGTAAAATCCGGCGTATAACGCGCATTTTTAACACAAAAAAATAAAATCGAAATTTACGGGTGCACGTTATACGCCGGGAATAAAAATGAGATCTTGAAAAATGAAAAAAAATGAGCATAGAAAAAATTAGACCTACATAAAACAAAATACTGTTTTTTTTTAAAGAAATGGCATTTCTTATGAATTAAAAGGGCTGTATTTCTAAAAGTATGCTATATTTTCACGAGCCTGCAATAGTACCTTGAATAAATGATTTCAAAACATACGAGCATTACTTAAATACATTTCAAGTTTCTTCGTAAAAAGGGGTCGCGCGTTATACGGCGGTGTGCTTCATACGCCGGATTTTACGGTACTTATAAGCTTTTTTTGCTGAATTATGGGTTTGTTTTGATTTTCGTTCATCTAGAATGTAAACATCTTGTTTACATTCTACTATCTCTTTATATCTTCCTTGTGACAGATAGTGCAACATTTGTTTGTCCCGACTCACCAATTGGCAATTAAAACGTCTCACTTTTTCTGGAGTTTGAAGAGTTTTCATATTTGCCTTGAATCCCAGCTCAAACAGGCTTCACCTAAGCACATCTTTGACTGCCTTGAACAGGACTGGTAAGATGTCCATTATTGCGCATTTCTAATATCGGACTTCGTTAAAGTCAAAGGATTCACTGATCTGGTCTGACCAGATATAGGAAGTTAGTATATATATATATATATATATATATATATATATATATATATATAACAACACATTCTACTATCAATAAAAGCAAAGTGATAAATTTGATTGCTTCACATTGACAGAATTTCCTGCTAAATTTTTAATACATTGTTCTCAAATAATTGTTTTTAGTACAATGGGCCACAACTGGACCACTCAGAAAAAGCCGCCGGGCCACGTGCGACCCACTAGCTGTAGATTGAGTATCATTGGAGTGGGGGGGTGTATTGAAGCTTGTAGAAGTTTATTTTTAGTGTCTGTGAAGCTTCTTAGTGTATCTAATACGTCACGTCCACAAAAGTAACACATGATGCAGAATCACTTCTGCTTGGATGTAGCCAGGGCAACTATTCTACTATTGGTCCAAGTCCCCCTCACGCGGTGGATATTAAAGCTATCTTCAGTTAATGCTAAAGAATAGGACTCGAATTTGGAACATTTTTCCTGATATAAAAAATAAATGATTAATATAATATTCTGGTTTCACTATCCTTTAGAGAGCAGCATTTTTTAATCATACTTCCCATTTTTAAACAAGTTGATTCATTTTTATGGTATAAAATGTGTTTCGCGTTTTTTCTCCTATATCGTAATGTTAAATGGGCTTTGCCTTCACGTATTACAACAAAAAAGAAAGTATTCATAGAATATTTTGAAATTTTTAAAAACACTATGTGGTTAACAGAGGTATGAGTTTATAATATTACAAATTTTTTCCATGGAAATTGGAGCATTTTTCTGTCTGAAAATGTGCTTCGCGTTTAGTTAAAGTCGGCGGTTGGCGTAGGAACTGCACTGGCCACCTCACTGTTGGCTGGATCAACAGCAGATAAAGGTTGGCTTCCCTTTGAACATAAGCGCAGGAATGTCCAGTCTGGAATACTTTCCCACTCGAAAACACTTGACCTTTGAGACGTTACTTGTTCCCTAACAAGAAAGGGTCCTTTGGCGAAGACCGCCACAATTTAAGGTATCCGACTACGTTCGGAACCATTATTTTTCAAAATCGTATAAATGAATAATATTTATGATATTTAGTGTCACTTAGAATAGAAAATGTATATACAATTGTTTTAAGAATATATTATAACAGAAAAAAATTATTTTAGTACAATATTTTGACAAAAAATGAGTATAGAATGACCCAGGTTTAAAATATTCTCCTTTTGTGAAAAATGCTTCGATTATAATATAATTTTGCCTGTATATAGCTCAGACCTCTGTACGGAGGCTCAACTAGAATTTTTGAATGAGTGAGTGAGTGTTGGGTTTTATGGCGCAAGAGCCAATCTTAGCTAAGCTGCGCCAAACATTCGTTAAAACATTAAAAGTGTAAAATGAGTAAAAAGTTTATAAAAAGATTTCGAGTAATATAATGTAAAGTTTCAAAATCAGTTTTAAAAATTAGTTCTAAATTTAAAAAGTAAACATATCTGGGTGAGGATTAAAGACTGGTGGGGTGATGATGATGATGAGTTTGGTGTTTTATGGCGCAAGAAGCCAGTTTTGGCTATACTGCCCCAAACATTCAGAGGTCTGTGGTCTGGACGGGAAAAGGGGAAATTGGATGACAAGATGGAGGGTCCAAAATAGAGAAGGGGTAGAATTTTTCAAATATATAACTTAAAAGTCGGTTTATCCATGTTTTGCGACAACAGAGGGGAGAAAATTTAAGAAAAAACGCCGATAATTATTTCAAATGTTTGTAACTCTGAGAATAATGTGAATTCTTCCAAAATCATATTTGAGCCTCTGAACAGAAGTCTGAGCTATATACAGGCAAAATATTATTATAATAAAAGCATTTTTTACAAAAGGAGAACATTTTGAAAAAGGTTATTCTTAGTTAATTTTTAGCCGAAAAATTGTATTTAAATAATTTTTTTGTGAAAATGTCCTTAAAACAATTTTATACATGTATTCTAATCTAAGTGACACTAAATATCTTGAAAATTATCCATTTATGCGCCTTTTAAAAATCACGGTTTCGAACGTAGTCCGATACCTTAATAAAAGTAAAAGGTACAAATTAGCTAATTACTGAGGTCTAATGCTTCTTCATTTTGAATTTTACCTGAAACGAAAACTGCAACGATATCAAAACATTTGCGGATATATTTTTAGAAATTAAAATTAAATTTTAATTGAATAATAAATAGAATTTTTATCTTATATAATTTTTTCTTCTGGTTTAAGAAGATGATTATGTCCAACCAAAAGTAATAATTAGTATAATATTTGTGAACGCAACATATAAATGTTATATTTAAAAGTTAGGAAATATAACAGAGCAAAATCGCGCGTTAAATAAAAAACATATAAAAATTAGAAAAATGATGTTGTCTTGACAGCAAAATTTGCTCAGATTCTAATGTTTTAATGCCATAATGATTACTTTTCAAGGTATCCGACTACGTTCGGAACCGTGATTTTAAAAAGTGTATAAATGGATAATTTTCATGATATTTAGTGTCACTTAGATTAGAATATATGTATAAAATTGTTTTAAGGACATTTTGACAAAAAAAAATTATTTAAATACAATATTTTGTCAAAAACTTAACTTAGAATAATCTTTTTTCAAAATGTTCTTTTTGAAAAATGCTTCTATTATAATAATGTTTTGCCTGTATATAACTCAGAGCTCTCTACAGAGGCTCAATTAGAATTTTCGAAAAATTCAAATTATTTTCAGAGTTGCCACCAATTGAAATAATTATCGGCGTTTTTTTCTTAAAATTTCTCCCCTCTTTTGTCTTAAAATATGAATAAACCCACTTCTAATTTATATATTTCAAAAATTCTAGTTGAGCGTCTGTAGAGAGGTCTGAGCTAAACACAGGTAAAACATTTTATAATAGAAGCATTTTTCACAAAAGGAGAACATTTTGAAAAAAGATATTTCTCTAAGCTAATTTTTTGCCAAAATATTGTATTTAAATAATTTTTTGTCAAAATGTCCTTCAAACAATTTTATACATGCATTCTAATCTAATTGACACTAAATATCATGAGGATTATCCATTTATGCGCTTTTGCAAAAACACGGTTCCGAACGTAGTCGGATACCTTAAGGTATCAAAGTTCAAACTGTAATTTTGCAAACATGTATAATTTTTTATTTTATTTATTTATTATTATTATTATATTTAGCGTTATTTGAATCAGAGTACACTACGGATATATTTTTAGAATATTACCATAAAAATAAGTTATAATACTTGAAGGCATAAGGGGAAGAAAACATGATATATTTTCGAAACATGGAAACCTGTGAGGAAAATGCTTGGAAAATGGACCTAACCATCCCCTTTAGCAGGTGATGCCAAACACTTCGAACTCCTACACCTATATAGCTAACACTTTTCTACAGAACAACTAGATTTCTTTTCAAAATTCAAAACATTTTACGAGTTGCTATCAGCAGAAATAATAACCAGTGGGTCCTATCTATGCATATGGGTGAAATATTATTATTATAGTTTTATTTTCTATAAAACAAGATTTTTTTTTTCATAATAAGTTATTCTTTCTTTGTGTTTTGCTAAAAACTTACATTTAAATAAATCTTATTTTAATATTTTTTAAACAATTTTAAATGTATATACTAATTCAAGGGACACTAAATATTAAGGTATCCGAACGCGTTGAAAATGACCAAATTCAGTCAAGACAGATATTTTTGTTTTTTATTTTATTGAATAGAACTATCTTTTGGCTTTACAAAACATGCCTTGTTTTGCTTCTACACTACCTGGAGGTAATCTACAATCCATTTTATAAAGTTAGAAAAACTGGAAGAGAGTGGGTATTTAAATTGTTCAAAATCTATCATGGCGAGTCTGATAACTCAAAATATTAAGAATGTATTTCTATAAAAGTGTTTGAACTTGATATTTATGTTATTTTCTAGAGAATGTACTAAAATATTTCTTGTTGTATCAATACTTTTTGAGTTAGGATTTGTTATTTAAATAATGGTGTCATAAATAATGTGACTTTTCTTATAAGCTTTACTTCGTCAGCTCTAAATTTTTCAAATTTTAATAAAACCTTAACATTACAGTACATTCTCTAGATAAATGCATCTAATTTGTTTTGGTAATACTTTTACTAGTATAAGTTTATTACTTTTTTTCTAATTGCTTTAAAGTTTTGCAATAATATTGCTAAAGTTTCACTTATAATTGTGAAATTTAGCCAATTTATTTTAAACATTGTTGGTTAAATATTAACATTTATTGCTACTGAGTCCTAAAAATGAATTTATATTGTTTAAATATGTTATTTTGTCAAAAGTACTCCAAAAGTGTTCGGATACCTTAAAAGTTATTTATTTATATGCTTTTGCCAAATCGCAGTTCCAGAACGTGTAGTCAAATACCTTCAAATAATCCGGATAAGTTGAATAAAAAATATGAACTGTGAAATTAATACATTTTTTACATAGAAGAAAAAAAAACAATTTTTTGAATGCTTTAAATTACACCATTGGAACTTTTTTCGTTAAAAATCATTAGGCTTATTTAAAATATGTTTATAACGCACATTAGAACGTTTAGTTAAATATAACAAATGATTCTTCCAAAAAAGATCAATAAAAACTTTAAATACAACACAAACCGATTTAGATACAAACAATGGAGGAAAAAATAATATGCAAATTTCGCTTAAATGACACTAATATGTTACAAATGAGTAACAAAAGGCTAACAGAAAACTGCCTTTTTAAAAATTTCCGTTTTTGTTCTTTATTAGAAACTTTTACCCGAGTTGAAAAAAAATCGGTTCATAATTGCTTTAATCTTTCCAAAGCATAAAAATAAGATGCAGCCATATGTTTCAAAGCACCCTTATTTGAAATTCTAATACTTAACTAATGTCCTCGAAGGAAACCGCGCTTTTGTTTTTCAACTCCACAACGCTGTGATTGTATGAAAAGAGCATCGAGAAATCCACCTTTTTTGTCGACTTTCTATTAGATTATCGACTTCCAACAAACAGAAATGACAGGTCGTTTTCCATCCATCATTTTCACCCCACCGGCTGTTTTTGGCGACTTTTTAGACCTCATCAAAAGACGTTCAGTTCCCGAAACACACTACGAAACGCTTCAGAAAAAATTACGCATCGAGTCACTGTATCGACACATTGTCTTGAGTCATTAGATTAGAAGTGAATGTTCTGGACGAGAGAAAAACAAATTCTGTAAAATAAAAAAGTACTAGAAATATTCGCTGACATTTACTTTTTTTTTTCGTTTTCTCTTCCACTCGCTTTCTTTTTCGTTCTAAAAAAAAAGAATCGCATTTGGCGAGAAAAAGTTGATTTATTTTATTTTATTTCACTTTTTCTCCTTTTGCTTATTTTTTTCTTCTAAAAAAACTACTTGAAGTCAATCACGTAGCTATTTATTTCAATTTTTCTGCTAGAGTATTGGAGAGCTTTTTTTTCCCCATCCAGTAATAAGATTTGGTCCGTCCTAAAAAGAAATTACAGTAATTTAATACTTTAAAAAATGACAATGTTAAAAAGAGATTATGTGGGTAATATTTTTAAATCAAATTGAGTTTCTTACATCTTCACTTTTTTCAAATGGAGTTTTAACGATAAAAAATGTACTTAAGCAGAGGTTAAAACAGCATTGCACTCTTTCAAAAATGAAGGCGAAAAAAAAAAAGATTCTTAAAATTTTGCAAGCATCATAAACACTTTTAAATCGCAGATTATTAGATTTTTTTCCTTCTTCAAATAACAGACAAAAATGTTACTGTAATATTTAGCTGCAACACGTGACAGAGAAAAGAAAAAGATTTACTCTGTTTTTATATAGGTTCTTATTTAGCTTTGTTTTTAAATCCTTGTTTCCTGTGAAAGTATTAGGTACTTAATTCAATTTTTTGAAAATAAAAATAAATGAATTCGTTTTTTCTACTTTATTTGCGATGGACAATTTCAAATCTTATCAAATGTTCTTATTTCTCTTTGTGGAATTATGTGTGATTACACTTACGCAAAATACATATACTTAGGGTAAACGTTTTTATTATGCTCATAAAATAACATACTTTATTTTTAAATGCAGTTTCCTATTGCAAAAAGAACAAAACAAACAAAAAAACATATATTTTCTTCGTTTACAAATTGATTATCGTAAAGGTAACTAATATTTTTAACGTACACATATATCTGGATTTGTTTCTTTCGAAAGAAAGTCATCACAAATTTATGAATTACTTATAATTCGTTATTAATTTTTTGTTTGTGTGCTAGGTTTGTTTTTAAGGCTATATATATTTTTAGAAAGTCAGACGTATCCTATGAAAAACTGAATATTTTTTTTCATCACCAAACATTGACTCATTATTACTTTTCAACGTAGTACACTCATTCATTCGATTATTTCGAAAAATGTTGCAAAGTAATGTTTAATAATTAATTTTTATTAATTTATCTAAATAAATAGACTTAATGATTATTAATTTTTGAACGGAATATGATTCAGTAATTAACAATAATCTTTCTATAACCCGTTCAGGACCAGTTTATTTCCTCTATTAAGTCTAACTTCATTTCAAAATTCATATAAAACCCTTGCTGTAATAAAATATGCCCAAATTTATCGTTCATAATCATTCCAAATTCCATAAGCTCCAAATTCAAATCTCACCGGTAGGATCACAGGACTCGGAAAGGGAAAAACGCAATCTCAAATATGATACCGTGTTCCCTGAAGTGATCACATATATGTAACCATGGTCCTGAACGGGTTAAGCCAAGAACAAAATTTAAACTTACACAATTTCAATTTCAACAATTCCTTTCAATCATCTTAATACATCTTTTGATGACTAAAAGTTTTGTATTCTGTAATTAATGTATACTTAATAATATGTTGGCTGAGAAATTGTACGCGTATTTAATAAAATAATAGTTAAAATGAATATTTCAAAAATTTTAGCTATTTTAAAAATTCCTGAAACGTCTCGGTGAAAGAAAAAATTACATTTTTAAAATTAAATATTGTAATTAAAGATTGTATAGAAGTTATACTGCTGACTATTTCAAATTAGTAGCATCAAAAGAATGGCAAGCGCTGACATAACTGTCAAACTTATTATTTAAGCGCAAGTGAGACAGTGTTTATAAATTTTGCACTAAAAGCTATTTTCGAGGGCTCTAATGGGCGTTGCTTAAATAGTAAAAAGAAATTGCAAATAAGTTGTTTTATATGTACACACGTTTTCACTTCCTTTAACTAAGAAAACCATTGGCCTAAAGTATATATATGAATTACAATTTTGCAATATATTTTTTTATATGTGAACTATAGACAAGAAAATTTGTTAGTGTATTATACTTTGTAGCAAATACCAGTAAGGCTTAAAAGAAATAAATCCAGTGAATGGTGTTAAAATAATCATAAAACATAGCAAGATTTTAATTGCCTAAATTTAGAAACCACATACATTTTTTTTTAAACACATAACTCTAATTTTATATATTGTATAACAATGAAATTAAGTAAGAAATAATACAAAATTCAAATTCATCAGCATTTTGTATCACCTATGCTTACAAATGTACAAAGATTTCAATGTTGTTTGATACATGTGCCTATAAACAGACGTGAAAGATAGGCTGAGCTTATAATAGTCAAGTAAATGTCAATAGCATTTACATTACAAAATTGTCTATAAACTGTACGATAAATTATATAAGAATACTTTATATTTAGATAAATATTCCATTCATAAGATTTTAACATTTAACCCGCGATCACTCGCACGGGGTGTTCTGTACACCCCAGCAACAAGAAAATCCTCCCAGAATTCTAAAAAGAATGCGCAGAATCACGATTTTTTCTGTAGCTGCACATTTTAAGTCATTGAATCTTCAGGCCTGATGCAATCCCTCTTTAAGGAACGATTGGAATGTAATGACCTTCAAAAGTTTATCTAGAGGGCTGAGAACTCCCGTGAGAAGTTGAGCATTTGTATACAGTCTGCTCTGAATGTTTGGAAAATGATTAAAATATTATTTTTCTACTTTCTACTATCATTATCTCATGAATTATAAAGTATATTTATTACTGGAATATACGTTTTACTGGTTTATGAAAAAATATATAATTATGTGTTTTAAAATGAAAATTGTGTATGTTTAGTTTAAATTAATGTTAGTCTCATTTGTGTGCAATAAATTTAAAAATTTTTTATTTGTAAAATACAAAAACATCTTGTACTTTATAAATATGTATCATAATGACTTAACTTTTATTTTCATAATTAAATACACGTGTTAAAAGTTTGGGGTGTTCTCTACACCCCGCGAGTAACGGTAGCAAAAACAGGCGCGAGTGACCGCGGGTTAATTGCATGAAAAATGAAATGATACAAAATATCAGTCATATTTACTAAACATAATGCAGTTAACACAGAGCGCGTAATATTTTAGAAATGAAATATTTTCTTTTTAGATTGCTTTCATAAAAATTAAGATTAATATGTAACACTGGGACTAAAATATTAAAGCTAATAAAGAATATGTAGTCACAGTTTCATAAAATTCTCTTAGAGATGGATGATTAATGTATGTATATATACACACTGAAGATCAAAAAAAGCTGGTACAGACAGAGCGTAAGCAAGTAAAAAGATATGGAACCAATCAGAGTACGACGCTGGGGTCGGCAAAATCTATATAAGACAACGAGTGTCTGGCACAGTTGTTAGATAGGTTACTGCGGCTATAATGAAAGGATATCAAGATTTAAGTGAGTTTGAACGTGGTGTTACAGCCGGCGCACGAGAGATGGGACATGGCATCTCCGAGGTAGCAATGAAATTTGAATTTCCACTTACGGCCATTTCACGAGTGTACAGTGAATATCAGGAATCCGGTAAAACATCAAATCTACGACATAGCTGAGGCCGGAAAAATATCATGCAAGGGAGGGAGCAACGACGACTAACGAGAATCATTAAGCGTGACAGATGTGCAACCCTTCCACAAATTGCTGCAGATTTTGATGTTGGGCCACCAACAAGTGTCACCGTGCGAACCATTCAACAAAACATCACATATATGGGCATTCAGAGCCAAAGGCCCACTCGTGTACCCTTGTTGACTGCACAACACAAAGCTTTACGCCTTGCCAAGGCCCGTCATCCAGTTTCTTGGCTCTTCAATGTATATACATACAAAAGTCAGGCTCCGATTTACCGAATTCCAATTTAACGAAATTTTCTTTTCCCCCGATTAAAACGAAGGAAAAAACTTATATTTAACGGAGAATAGACCCCGAACTAACGAATAATTTTAACAGCAGTAAAATTTTGATTAGTTTTGATTGAAAAAAATTGGATTTCTTTTCAAATGGCATCCTTAATGCCATGAACAAAATAATTTTTTGGAATAAGTAGATTTCATCTAGAAAGGGTGCACTCCCTTATTAGACTTTTTATGGATAAATTGGTCGACTGTACCTTATCGTGTGAGTTATGAATTGGTCAGGAATTTCCTTTCTGAAACTTCTATCAAAATTGTTACATTTTCTAATGCTTTACTTGTTTGGAAACTATGAAAACATAACTTATGCAGCAGGATGTAAATGACGCAATATTTTAGTCTCTACATTAAGTCGAAAAAGAATGTCTTTCGAGTCAGGAATCAAAAAGACAGTCAAACATCTATAAATCAGTACTTTAAAATTTTCAATTAATTGATTCGAAAAATTTTTCTAATAGTATTTTCAGTTGCTGAATTATAAAATTTCCAAAAAGTGAGTGCAAAAAAGTGAATTTTTTTACTCCGATATTACGAATAACCCCGGAGTAATGAACAAAATGTTTGTTCCCGATGAATTCAATTTATCGGGTACCGATTGTATATGACATTACAATATCTACACCAAGAAAGCGACATGCTACAGGCGTGAAATTTAAACAACACGACGAAGGTGCTATGATGTGCAAATGATTAGCTTATCAGCGCATTCAGACAAATCAGACACCCGTAGCGACACCTACAATTTGTTTAATAGGGAAATTGTTCAGCAGGTTTCTTATACACAAATTGCACTTCAATATTGTTGCCTGTTGAAAAGTTGTTGGGATGCATCGTGTAAGTAGAAGAAATGCGTACCAGCACATTTCAAACTTTGGAAAAAGTCAAATTCTAGCTTGCCGAAATTACGGTTAATCGTATCCCAGACTTGCTGCTCCCGTCGATCGAAATCCAATGAATGTTAGCAGAATGTGGAATCTATGGATTCAGGACTTTAATGCAGAACGTCGTGATGGTTCTCAACGTCCCCCTCACTAGCAACCGAGAAGACGGTCATGTTTCTCGCATGACCTTAAAGGATCGTGCAGTCACGTCATTGGCACTGAGTCAAGAATTTGGGTCCTTTGCAAGACAACAAGTGTCTGCACGAACAGTTTAACGATGTTTTCAACAGCTTGGACTCTCATCTCGGACACCATGGCCGTGGCAACCCCTTTTTGGGGGGCGCTTCATGGGGACAAGACGAAAAATTGGGAGATGTCATTTGTTCAGATTAATCCATGTCCTGTTTACACCATCAAGGTGGTCGCATCCATGTTTTGTCGGAACGTGGTGAACGCACATTAGGAACGTGCATTCGTCATTGTCCTACTGACCCATCACCTGGCATGATGGTATTGGGTGCTATAGGATACACGACTCGGTCACCTCTTGTTTGCATTGACGTCTCTTTTAAGAGTGCACGTTCCAACTCGTGGTTCTAACCTTTATTTGAGGGCTGCTAAACTCTACGTTTCAGCAGGATAAGGCACAACCACATGTGGCAGGTATTGTACGAAGCTTCCTTGATGCGGAAAATGTTCAGTTGTTACCCTGGCCTGCACGTTCACCAATTTCTCTCGCCAATAGGTCTGCTACATGGTTGCCGTGCGACTGCCTTGTTGCCATACGCTAGTCACTATGGTTGATGAGCTGTAGCATCGTGTTGCTGCATAGACACCTGTACATCAACTCTGTTTGACTCAATACCTCATATAAGTTCTGTTGTTATACCAGAGATGGTTGATATGGGTCCTGATTTCTCAGTATCTATGCGCCCAAATTTCTTGAAAATCTAATCACTTGTTATTTCTGGTATAATATATTTGCCCAATAAATATCATTTTGTTATTTGCATTTTTTCTGGTGTAGTAATTTTAATGGACAGTAGTGTATATACATCACACACATACACAAAGTCTTCCATTAAAGATCAATTTCCTAAGTTGCTAAAATTGTATAAAACTAAAAAATCAATCAAGAAACTTATAGTTAGCAAAACTTTTTTCACTGTCAGAAGGAAATACGTAAACTGTAAGAACTAAAGAAAGAGAAGTGGAACCTCAAAACCAATACTTTATTAACTCTTGCTCTCAATTCATCTTTAAAACAGGAGAAATGTATAAAAATGCTTAAAAATTTAAATATTGAGATAAATATCCTTTTTACAAAGTTAATAAAAAATAAATATACTTTACTTACGTAAAAAATATTAAATTTAAATTTAATCTAAGAACTTGATTTTAAAAATACGGTTACATATACTTTTGAAATCTAAACAACAAAATATTTTTACAAAATCTAATTTTTCATTTTTACTGTAAGAAAAATAATTTTGATGTATTTATTTTTTCTTATACGCCATATATATTTTTGCACCAAAATATTTACCTTCGTATTATACAGAATTGAAAATAATTCCATTTTTAAACGCAAAATGTTATTAAGAACAAAATATTTTTCTCCTTTTCACGCTCAAAAAATGTCAAATTTCCTAAGAACATGCAAAAATATTGCATTGAAATATACACGCTTGTTTGCATTCTGTTAAAACCTGTCATCTTTTCCATATTAAAGAATTTCTAGCCTTACGAAACTTCAAAATAATACAAACAAGAATTTTATCCAGACATCTTATTGCGAGTATTTCAGAAATAAAAAAATCATACAGAACCCAATGTGCATATTTAAATGCAGATCTGATTAATCTGAGTAAAGTAAGGTATACATTTTTTAATTTTTATATTTATTTATTACCAAGAATCAAACAATACGGAAATTTTGATTTAGAATTTAGAAGCTTTCGCATTTTTTATAAATTGTGAAATTTTATATAACAAGTAATATAAAAAAATAAATAAGTCAATTCTCCTACTTAGGTCAACAAAGAAAAAATTTATTTTAGTTAGTTTTTACTAAATAATTACATTAAATATAAATATGTTTATACATATGACAGAATCAAAATATTAAGGTGTAAAACAGCTTTTAAATTAACATTAAATTCGTTATTACATTTTTTTAATTAAAGTTAAATATAATAGGTAAAAATTTATCATAAAACCATGTAAAAGGAATGCTGACGTCTAAATAGTGAATGATTAATCAGATTTAGTTAAATCTTCATCGCAAACTTAACAAAATCTGTTTTATTCAATGATGTTGCCATCTAGAAGAATTATATCGACTTAAATATATCTCTAAAATTATAATTAATTCATTTAAGTTAATTAATGATTTAATATTTGAAAAAAACTGCATCAACATTAAGTGTCATCCACTACAAATTTAAAAAATATATTTGAACTTGAGCAGATGAATAAAAAGTATTTTCTTAACGATTGTGAACATTTGAACAAGATATATGAATAAATATATGTAAGGAGAGTGGGAATTAAAATAGTAGGAATTAAAAAAGTAGTTATATTTTATCTTAAATAAAAATACTGTAAAAGCAATCATTTGATTCATTTAGTTAATATTGTTTAAGAACCTTTAAGTCTTTTCATTAAAATCTGTGATTGAAATTAGTAATTGAATGCACACTTGCATTTTTTTTAAATTGTTAATATGTTGTAATTCATTTTTGGGAAGTTTTGATACTTGTTTTCTAAAAAAAATGCCAATATATTAATTCTTAACTTTGGTCAAACAAGGTATTCAACGTTTTTTATTTCGTAATACATCTCATCACCCTACATTTTAATCCTCAAAATAGGCAAAAACAGTTACATTTGTAGAAAGCCATTTATAGGCCACTACATTTCTGAATTATGTGTATAATATCGATTCAAATTATCAATAAATCAGAATTGGAATAATGGATCAGTTCCCCCTTAAAATAACTGGAAATATTTGTAATAAACACAATAACTTTCATATATATAATATATATAAACATTAAACATTATATATATATATATACTTATATATATTACGATATTTATGTATTACTTTCGGGGTTCTTGAACTCCTTCACCTTCCAGACATGAGACACCTTCCTTTGAGACATGTTTTAATATTTGTCTTTATATTTACTTTTCCTCTTTAACTAATAAGGCTTATGTCTGGTTTTACCCTTTGTGGGGCATTATTACTGTCGATGTTTTGTATGTATTGTATATGTAAGAGTTGAATACATACCGAATGCAAGTCCACCTTAGTAAATATGTATAAAAGTCTTTTCGGGGCATGTGTATAAATATGTATACATGTTTTTCTTTTTCACACATTCTCCTGTTTCTGTTCGGAATAAGTTTTATTTTGCTTGCTTGGTTATCTTTTAGTACATTTTTCTTTAGTTTGTGACTGTTCACAGCTAATATTTAAACCTTTTTGTATGATGTTTTATATTTAATGCCATAAATTTAGTGCACCTAATTTGACGTTAAATAATTAATTTTATTTTCTATATGAATATCAAGTTATATAAATACAAGCAATATATGAGTGTTTGTGCTTTAGAAAAAACAAATGAATGAATATCTAGAGCGTAGGGGATAGAAATTTCTTTTTTCGATTGTTTGTCTTCCGTATACTGATATGCAAAAAGAAAAATAGAACGATGGGCTTATGCATCCATTACAAATTTTAAAAAAGAAAATACTTAGGGGCAGATATCCAGTTCCAGTTATTGAAGAAATAGCAAATAAATTTTGGAGTGAGGGACGACTTTTTTGAGTTAAAGGATGCATTTTTCCACGTAGATGTAAATCAGGAAGGCAGAGAAAATACAGCGTTTATAACAGAAACATGCCACTACGAATTATAAAAGTTCCATTTAGTTTATACAGAAATTATTTCCAAAGAGAACATTAATTACCTATTCGGATACTTATAAAGAGACCGTACCTTATTTAAATGACATATAATTCCAAAAGAAATAATAATTTTAATATATTAAATTAAAAAATGTTAGTATTTATTATATATACTTTACATGTTTAACAAAATTGTTTCTGAACCTGTCACTGGATCAAAAAGACAAAAAATGAACTCAAAGTTATTTTAAATGCTGTGACGTCGTGAGTAGATAACATGCAAAAATTTATCACAGCCTAGTTTTGAAATAAAAGAATTATTTGTTGGCTCAACATATTACTATCATTGAAGCAATAAAGTACAGCCTCTACGCCAAGCCGGTACATTCAGTCTATATCACGGGAGATCATTCACTTCAATCTTTTGTCCGAAGGGCACTTGCCCATCTCTCTAAGACGTTGTTTCCAGTTCTCCAAAGCCACCGGTGTCCATGGTCTCATCTTTCGTCCGAGAAGTCTCCTTCGGACTCCGTATTCGATCTCGGCTGGTCTCCGCTCTACCAAATCTCTTCTTTGGCTCCAGTCTCTATCCAAGTCTCTGTCCAAGTCTTTCTTCAGGGCTCTCTCCTCGTCTCCTAAAAAACCCTTTTAAACATCAGGGACGGGTCCACAACACGACCCTCGTCCCTTCTCATTGGCAGTCCACCAAAGTCTCCCCATGGCCCTGAGCCGCCTTAGTGTCCTATTCGCGCGGAACACACACATACACTCCTGGCCCTGTCTGGAATCTAATGGCACCACATTTCTCGATCGGCATCTGTACCCTTTTTTCTATCCCACCACCTTTGTTTCTTAGAGACATTCTTTCGACATCTGCCGAGGCTACAGACTCGTTGGTCAGACAGGCTTCATATCTTGTCACCCAGTGGGCACTCCTTTATCCATAGTGACTTGCAGTCAGAGTGTCACTGTCACTTCGAGCCCAAATAATAAACAATGACTTCACGTACACTGGTTTCTTAGCCATCTTCTCTGAGCCATAAAACTTGGCGTGAAAAGAAGGGTGGGGTACATATCAAGTGAAGTCGTTACAATGCTATTTATAATACAGTGAAGTATGTTTAACACGAAAAGGCTGAAGACGAAATATCGGTTAACTTGAAATAATATAGTGGGCCTGACAACACAAATATGTATTTTCCTTCATATTTTTCTTTTAACACGAAACGAAAAAATCACTTAACACGAAAAGATTTCCTTTCTGGGACTCAACAAGGTACCGAAAACACCAGCTGCTCAAGTGAATCTTAAGAGGGGTGTTCAGAATATTTCTGTATTACTGGACTGTTCTATTGTATCATTGGACAAATTCGTTGCAATTAATGATGACAATTTGTGCACAGCCCCATATAATGGACAAAACATCTTAGAGCTTGTTCAAAGCACAAAAAATATCATTCCGAGAATGAAAATAAAACGATTAAAGCACCTCTTGTTCCCTCGTCATCCGAAATGAGGGACATCATGAAGAGTATGCACATTGCAGAAGTGAAATGAGTAACAAAAATGGACGACAACAAACAATATGTTAGAAATTTTGTGCTAAAAAGACAATGCAAAGAAAAATATTTGATTATTTTCCAAAAACTCAGTAAATGCCTTGTTTTTTATAACTTGGAAGTTGTGTATTAAATTCAATTAAATTCTTGAGAATGTTTAGTTCCATGTATTTTTATTAAATGCATGCATAAATACATATCTTTGTAAGTAAAATGTACTCTAATAAACTTAATTTTGTTTAACATATATATATATATATATATTTTAAATATTCCTGTCACCTGATTTTCGTGTTAACCGATTTTCAGTGTAATGCAATGCATACTCAAAACCAGCAACTAGTTCACTTTGGGAAATAACTGAACTTAAAATGATGCGCTTTGAGTAATTTTAAGGTATCCGACTACGTTCGGTACCATGATTTAAAAAGCATAAATGGATAATTTTCATGATATTTAGTGTCACTTGATTAGAATACATGTATAAAATTATTTTAAGGACATTTTGACAAAAAAAATTATTTCAAATCAATATTTCGGCAAAAAATTCACTTAGTATAACCTTTTTTTCAAAACGTTCTCTTTTTGTGAAAAATGATTTTATTATAATAATATTTTGCCTGTATATAGCTCAGACCTCTGTACAGAGGGTCAACTATGATTTTTGAAAAATTCACATTATTTTCAGAGTTACCACCCATTAAAATAATGATCGGGGTTTTTTTTCTTAAAATTTCTCCCTTTTGTTTTCGTAAAGCATGGATAAACCGACTTCCGAGTTATGCATTTCAAAAATTCTTGTTGAACCTCTGTATAGAAGTCAGAGCTATATACAGGTAAAATATTATTATAATATAGAAGAATTTTTCACAGAAGGAGAATATTTTGAAAATGGGTCATTCTATGTTCATTTTTTGACAAAATATTGTTATTAAATAATTTTTTATTGTATTACTATTCTTAAAACAATTTTATATACATTCTCTGATCTAAGTGACACTAAATATCATAAATATTATGCCTTCATACGCTTTTGAAAAATCACGGTTCCGAACGTAGTCGGATATCTTAAGCTCATTTTCATTATTTTTCCTAAATTTTCTAACATGGAAACTTAATTACCAGCCTCATGTAATGGTTAAATCATATCAGTATTTTAATTCAAAGCACATTATGCTGTAACCAAAAGCAAGTCCTTCCAATATGGTTAGGTAAACAAATGAGTACATCTTTTCTAAGTCAAGTTTTAAATTCCTGGAAGCTCCTGAAGGACTAATCGAGTACATTTATTAGCTTGTAACTTAAGTTACACTCCTTAACTATCCGTAATGTGGAATTCAGCGCGCCGACACATACTTGGTACGCAAAGTAGCGTTGCTTAAAGTTAAGGATTAATTCGTCACTCCAACATCGAGATGTAATTGGGTTAAATTAGCGATGTTTAAGCCAATTAACCCTGATTGCTTTTCGAGCTTTACTCTTAGCATCTAATAAATATTCCGTTCTTTTTTCTGGATTAGAAAAGTGTATGCTAGAACTGGTCCGTGCATTGTTCGTTTTTAAAAAAATAGATTCTAAATTTGATTGCGAGATGAAATCTCGTTTTAAATAATGGAATAAAGTTAACAATTCAATTTCGAAGATTTTTAGCGAGTTAAAAAATGGAAAATGGATAAGTTTATTTAAAAAAAAGACTAATTGTAAGCAATTTGTTTTAAGGAGGAATTTAATTAATTAACAGATTGATAGAAATAAGTTGTATACAGCTATTTTATTTTAACAATTAGAGTTTTTTAAATAGGTTATACTTTTTGGCTTTGGAGGCTGTTGTTAATGTTTGCTTTCGAATGATAAAACGTATTCTGGAATGTTTGAAATTGATGCTGTTTATGATGAAGTCACATAAATTTATGTATAAGATATATCTGTTGTGCCTAACGTAAAAAAATTAACGGTAATTCGAAAATAAAATAATAGTTGCTTAACAAAACCACACAATGAGAGTTTTCTTCCTAAATTTAGATAAAAGGACAAAGCGGACTCACACAATTTCTAGGCTCTATGTACCAATGCATAAATCATAAATTCATCGATATTAATATTTTTAATAATTTTATTTAATAGAAGTTTCTAAAAATATTTGCGGTAGATTCAGTTAGTTTTTTTTACTATGAATTAAGTTTTTGTATTGATATCCAAGCATAATTTGGACCATTATGTTGACAACAATGTTTGCTTTGGAAATCAGAAAATGAAATTTTTTTTAAGTTTGTCGGTGACATAGAATGACTTAAGCGAATGAAATGAGAGTATAAATTGGACTTCAGAATTGTTTGTTATAGTATAAATGAATTAATATCAAATGAATTCCGTAGATTATTTTCTAAATCTAGACAAATTTGAAACATTTATTCAAGAACCAAAATTCTTAATAAATACACACAATGCTTTACTACTTATCAAATAATGGACATTAATATCACATCTACAAAATATACCTGATTTTAAATACTTCAGCAGGAAAGTATGAATCAATTGATTACAATTTAGAAAAATAAATGTTCGAATTTCAAAATATTTATCAGAGAAAATTTGTGCAACTTTTCATTCAAGGCCTTGCCATTTAAAAATGCTTGTGATTAGAATGGTTGTCGCATTGTTAATATAAAATTGCGCATTTATTTGAAACATTTGAATGATTTTGTATGTTTCTTTTCTCATTTTTCTTGATTTTTTAATTTACATATATCATTGGACTAGTTAGATAATTTTTAATAAAATTTCATAATTATTTATAATGCGGCGTTCTTCACACCAAAGGACTCATTTCCTGTTAAGGAACTAGAGATGTCTCAACGGTCAAGTAGTTCCTCGAGGGAAAGAATCCCAGACACTTCTGTTCTAAGGGAAGTGACCTTCCTTTGGCCTTCCTTGATCTGGTCGACAGTGATACGTCACGTCAAACACCGGCTTCAAAGTCCACCACGTGAGGGAGATTTTGACCAATGGGGAATACTTGTCCCGGCTACTTCTAAGCAGAAGTGATTCTACATCGTTCTACTTTTGAGGGCGTGATGTATTCCACCTTTTAGAGACACCCAAAGAGGAAACACAGACTCTTGATACGCTAAAGGCCGTGTCACACGCACACGTTTCAAGTAATTTTTACTCAGTTGCTATAGCAACGGCTTTCGAACAACTTTTTGCTAGTAAGCTCAAAAAATTGTTCCAAATAAAAATTGCTTGAAATTCTAACCATGGGGTTCTTCGGTGCCCCACGTCATAAACAAGATGTCGGCTTCGCTTTCGTCTAACACATCAGATATGCCGTATATTTTAATGGTGTATAATATTTTAACAGCGTATAATGTTTTGAACAAGATGGTGCACAATTTCTGTTTACGCCCATCAACAAAAGCGCAAGCGAAATAAAAGAAATAGTTTTGTCCGTTTTCCGAAGCAGAAAAATCGGTGAGTAATTATTCAATGTGAGATAGAGAGCGGCTGACGTCAGAGCATGTCGCTTTGTTTACGGCAACCCTTTCTCCTCAGTAGGGTAAAAATTGCTTAAAAAAAATTGTCCCAAAAAATGTACGTTTTTGAAAACGGCCTTGGGAGCTTTCAAAAGACACTAGGGCAGGGCTATTCAACTTGTGATCCGCGGGCCTGACGGGGCCCACTGGCATTGCTCATTCCACAAAAAATTCCAGTTATTTACTAACAATGCATCGAAAATTTAGAGGGAAATTTTATCAATCAAGAAACCAAATGCATCTGTTTTGCTATCGAAGTAGTACTGGTATGAACAAGATTTTTTTTTTCTTCTCTATGTGTAACTGTAACAGGTAGTAATAACAAATACCAGTAGAATAGCGAATTGAACTGGTGTAGTGACTATTTTATGGGTGAAATTAAGTTTATATTATAAGAAAATAATACTCATTTCAGTTTTGGAATTAGTCAAAACTTCTTTTTGCTGCCCTTCTACGCTTGATAAATTAATGTTTGGAGTAAAAAATAGATAGGTACTAGATCAAATTATCAAACGGTTTGGCAGTTTCGCTTGTGCGACAATGGATCATGAAACCGAAACTACTTCACAACTCAATAAAAAATGCATAAAACCAAAAAAAAAATTTTTTTTCATGTGTGTTTGATAGAGATTAATAGAGTATTAAAAGCCAAAAAAATCAGTTTTAATACTTTAATCAAGTTTCCACATTTTAAGAGTCAAATATTGCCTTGGTCGTATAATGTGTTTGTTTTTTTAATTAAACCTCATGTTGCGGCCAGATTGAAATATCTGCCATATGCATGCGACCCGGCTGGAAGAAAGGTTGAGTACCCCTGCACTAGAGAGACACTTCAAGCTTCTATACTCCACACTCACCGATCGACCTCCAGCACGCTGCAATGGGCCCTGGCCTTCCTAGTGGTCAAGGTTTCGGTTCGTGGCTGGCATGTCACGAGTTCGAGCCCCGTACCACTAAAGACCAGCCGTGGAAAGGGGCAGGCCCCTTTAAAACTGGGTTAGGGGTTCAAACGTCCTCCCTTTTTTGTGGTGTTTGGGAATTAGAAATGTGGGACGCCACCCCAAATTTTCGTCCCCGGGCATTTTACCGTGGGTTTAAAAACGAAAGGGCTGTCGCCAAAGCCCTCGGTAGCTGAAAAGTGCGACTAATATTCCTCCTCAAACCCCTTACGCTCCTGGGGGGCTCTGTTTTCTTTTTACACTTACTGTTTTTCTTTTTGACAATTCACATCAGCTATCATTCCATTATCATCTTAACACCGCATTTATTAGGGAAGGTTTAAACTGGCCTTAAACCGACCTCCCAAAAGCGCTACCAAAAAATTAGTTTCCTGCTTCCCGCCTTTAAAACTGTCGGGGCTGAAATGTCCTCCCGTTTGGGGTGGTGTGGAGGTTAGGGGGAAGGGGTGCCTGCTCGGGGGTTTTGTCCACTTCACTTGACCATGGTTCAAAAATTTCGTGGTCCGTCGCCAAAAGCCCCTTTTAGCTGGCAAAGGGGGACGTTAATATTCAATCAATCAATCAAAAACCCGCTTCCCGCCGGGCTGCGGTAGCCCAAATGGTCGGGATCGGATTGTGGGAGGATGGTTTGGTTCGATCCCCGTACCACTTAAACCCGCAGTTTTGGGCAGCGATGCACGTTAAATCTGTCGAGGAACAAAAAGTCCCCCCCGTTGGTGTGGTGTGGTAGTTAGGGGATGGGGTGTCAGCTCGGGGGTCGTTCACGTCACGCTTGGAGAAAAACTATAAAGGCTGACATCTCCGATGCGAACGAATAACGCTTTTGTGAACTATCCTAAAATCGATAATGTTTGCTTTGAATTTTAATTTTAAACATCTTTACTAAATTATCACATTTAAAATTTTATATAAACTTTACTGTAGGAACAACATATACAAGTATACTGTTAGTTTTGAATTCAATGAAGAACACGTGGTTGCATTATCATGTGACCGCTACAAGTTTAACTCATTCTTCATATTCATTTTTTTCCTTTATTACTTTTCCTAGGCGTCATCATTTTTAATTTTTTTTTACTTTAGTAATTTTTAAATTCAATAAGCCTCTTATTTTTAAAAAAATATTTACGTCTTTTCTTAGAAGTCAGAGATTTTTTAATTAACTTTATATGATTTTTATGTTGTTAAGCTATACACTGCTGGCCACCGTAAGAGCAACACCAAGAAAGACAAGAGATAGCACAACAAAACTTATTCTGTAGATAATATGTTGACCAAGCATCAAATGATTAAATTTATAGACATCTGTGAAGTATGGCTCCTGCCAGAATCAGTAGCCAGAGTAGCCGCCATTGTTGGAAATCACTGCTGCCACATGCCTCGGCATTGATTCAAAGAGACTTTAGATGTGTTCTTGGGGTATAGCAGACCAAGCAGCTTCCACACGTTACCAAAGTTGATCTGGTATGGCAGCTGGGGGTGTAATCTGGGTCAATCGTTGAGCAACCATGGACCACATGCTTTCTATCGGCGAAAGATCCGGAGAGCGAGCCGTCCAGGGAAGTAATTCAATCTGGTGATTGACGAAGAACCTCTGGACAATGCGTGCCACGTGTGGTCGCGCATTATCCTGTTGAAATATGGCTGTGACCAAGCCCTGAAGTTAAGGAAGGACAACTGGCTCCAACATCTCGGAGATGTAGGGCTGGCTGTTTAAAGTACCGGCAATGCATACTAGAGGAATGCGAGAGTGATATCTAATACCGCCCCATGCCATAATGAACCAGTGTGGTGGTGCATAACGCAGCTGCTCAGCATCCTCTCTCCACGGTGTCTCCAGACTCGAATTCGATCATCGTGGTGTTGCAGACAGATGCATGACTCGTCAGTAAGGACAACTTCATTCCATTCATTCGCCCATATCCTTCTTTCATCGAACCATTGGCGGCGGAGATGTCTGTGGTTCTGCGTCAAGGGTAGACCAAGCAATGGACGCCTTGCGGACAGACCACTCTGCTGTAAATGGCGTCGAATGGTCTTCGCAGACACTGAATTATGCTTTACAGACTCAATGTGCTGTGCTATGGTTCGTGATGTGACTGGGCGATCCTTCACTGCCATGCACAATTTGCATGTCCTCACGTGAAGTGGCGCACTGAGGTGGTTGCGATCGACCACGTCCGTCCGTCGTACCCTCCTGTATCCAACGGTCACATATACGTATTACAGTTGTTTGGTTTCGTCCAACACGACTACCGATTTCCCTGAAAGATATTCCACAATCTCGGTAGGCCACTATCTTTCCTCTGACGAACACGGATACTTGATCAAAAGCTGATCGCTGTTTTCTACGAGACACAACTGATGGTTCTTTTGAAAAAACCAGAAGAAAATTACAATTGCCGAACTTGAAATCGTCGAAATCTTCAAGCCTTAAATAGCGCTTTGAAGTGGCGCCACAGGCGCGCGTGATGTGTTTGTGCACTGAAATTCTAATCATTTTCATATCTCACCTCCTCTAATGCATGTTGTAAATTTCATGTTATTTGCATGCTTCTTTCAGGGTGCAGCAATTACGGTGGCTAGCAATGTAAATTCGTAGATTTTTTTGTTACGTATTGTTGAATAATTTTTCCATTAATCTTTTTTGTTATGGTCTTTTTGGCGTGCTTTGTTTAAAAAACTTACCAAATCTTTGGATAATTTTTTTAAAAATAATTTTCCAATAATTGTTACTTATTTATATTTTAATATCCATCTCCTTTCATATGGAAAATAGTTTTCTTTTTCTGTGAAAACACTTAGATTTTGCATTTTAAGAAAAATTGCCTCTTCGTTTAATTAGTATTTTGCATTTCTACTTAAATATTTTATGCTCTCTTCTTCTTTTCTAACCAGAGATACAGGCAAATGTTCAGGACGGTTGGAAACTGAAATTTATGTTTAACCCTAAGATATTAGATACAAACACTAAGAGAGTTTGCCAAAAATTTCTGTAGACTTAACTTAGACCTATACAATCTTGTTCGTTATACTTTTATTTGTTATTTTTTAGATAGATTTATATACATTACGCACACATGCAAATATATATGCATACGAGTACACACAAATATACACACATATCAGCTTTTTAATACATATGGGCCGTGGGTAGCCTAGTGGTTAGAGCATCGGACTCCAGACCGGAAGGCCTGGGTTCGATGCCGATGCCACCAAATACAATCCGAGTACACACGGAGTACGTTCTCATTAAATAAGCGGGTCCGAAATTCTTGTGGGCGGTCTCAGCTGAAACCACGAGTACAGGGGCTGGAGAATGTTTCTCTCCCCTTCAGTTTCATGCGTTAATTGTAGAGGTGGAGATAGATGCTGTCGCCATCTATCGTTAAGAAGTCCAACCTGTCTTACAGGCTCTGACAACATTCCTTCCTTCCCTTCGGATGGACACAATAACAACAATATATATGCACAAATGAACTCCCATATTTATATAAGGAATATTTAAAAAAATAGTGATAATGTGGTTCCACTCGGATAAAAAAAATTACTCTATTTTCAGGAATAAAAAAGTTTTCTCCAGTTATATTTCTTTTCACACTTGCATACATACCTCTGTAAAGCATGTAAGATGTGAATATATAAATCGACAAAATACCTTTTAGGCGAATTCTGGTAGCTTTTTATTAAAAATAGTTGTATCAAATCGTTTTAATCTCGAACATGAGTCGGTTCCTGGAAAATGTAACAATACAAACAAAAGTAGTTTTCTTCGAAATGTTTAGGATAGTAAAGACCCTTGAGAATGTTCTTCATATTTGAGGAAAGGTATAGAATTACATTATTTACATTTTTACACGAACATATTTCATTTTGCATCTGACAAATTTCTAAAAAACCCAGTGCAATATTTTTGTTTATTAGTCTAGAAAATGCACACAACGGAAACAATATTTCATTCTGGTAATTTATTACTTTGTAATTATTTATACTTTTCTCTTTGCTCTTTAATTCTTCATCCAATGTTTGGATTTGGTTATTCATGTTTAATTTATGACCTAACCCCCTGAGCATGTGGTTTTGTACCTTTAACTTTTTTCAGAAGGGGATAAATTTATCGTTTGTTTTCCAAAATTTAGTAAAAAAACATTTGTTATTAACGATAAATTACAAACAAACCTTTTTTATTGTCTACGTTGAAAAACTAAGCTTAAGAAATCGTTTTATTATTTTTTTTTTCCATTTTCAAGTACCAACACATATTTCTTTTGCTAGATCCTTACGAATAACTATGTACTGTATACATACGCATTTTTTTCTTCATTTTGAGTTTGTTTCACTAAATGACAAGAGGAATTTATTTCCTGAAATATATATCTGTACTTAAACTATGATATTGTTGATAAAAATTGGATTTTACCTCATATTATCTATTATTTGTCTTTTATCCCTTACACAATAATTTATTTTTAAAGTGGTTTTCAATGTATTCATTCAAATTATGCAAATTAAACATTGCAGAATAAATATAGAATTATAGGATTATATATATTTCATTCATGAACAATGGAACTAATTGGGTTTTTTCACTTTAAATTTACGAAGCTTTAAAGTTATACCTCTAAATAAAAAGAGAATTTTAATTCTATTTTTAGCGGTGTTATAAAAAGGAGGGGCAAATAGCTTTAGAAATCTATAAAATAAATACGTACTTTATTGTTAAACTTTTATTATTTATTGCGTAGACTTTTTATGATATTTCCTTCATAATTCTTGAATGTTGATGAATAGTTCTATCAAATGTCATAAATCAACATCTTTAAAATAAATTTTGACGATAAATTTAAAGCTGTTGAAAAATACTTTAATAATATTAATGATTAAAAATAATATCAGTTAAGCTATTTTACTTTTCTAAAACATATTAAAAATGGTAAGAATTTTACTCAACAAAATTTGCAGAATACTTCAGAATTACTTGCTTAAAATAGTATTAACGGAATTTTTTTAAAGCAGAAATACACAGCACAAATTACAAGTTTACTTTTCTCTGTTAACTAGATTTTAATTTAAATTCCTAGAAATTTGTTCAGTAATTTAGCTCAATGAAAATAAAATAAATAGCAATTTATCAAATTAAATGAAATTCCTTGATTCATTACCAATTGAGATAAATAGCTCAATATTTTCTTAATTTTCCTTTTTGAAAAAATTTTTTTTCCCATTAAGAATAAATGTTTTTCCCTTTTATTCTTCATTAAACATTAATTACAAACAATTTAAAGGAAAATGTAATTAAAAATAATGAAGAAAGAAAAATTTTTTTTTATTAAAGAAACTACGAAATAAATGTATTTTTACAAATCACAGGCAGCAGAAAATATTAAAACATTTGAATCACGAAGTTAAAATAAAGATTAATCTACAAAAATAGATAGAAAGTTAAATATTTTTTTTTATTTAACATAAATGTAATTTAATTTTCTTCGTAGGTTAGATATTTCTAAAATATGGAATAAGAAAGCTTGTTTACTGATAATGAAATATCAAAAGTTGTTTTCCAATAAAAAGTGCTTTTAGAAAAACCAGATATAATATACATAAAGATTCAATTAGGTATGAATATATATAATTATCATTGTAACTTTTAAATTATGTTTTTGAACTACTGTATTGGTATCTCCATCATAAACTGATAGTAGTAGTGTAGTAGCGTAAGGTAAAATAATATTTAATTATTTAATTCTAAATGCTTCTATTTACCCACAAAAGGATAGAAGCTATATATATATATATATAAATGTAAGGATAATTAATCAAATTTAAAAAATTAAAATTTTCATTATAAAACTTAATTTTTTATTTTCCATTACATCTTCGTATTAAATTAAAACCAAATTTTTCTCGAATAGTGTTCCAAGTAAATTAAATCCTGATCAAAATTTTTTATGTCCCTATGTCAGCTTCTTTTAATACTACTATAAAATAAGAGACGCTTCACCATCTGAATAAGTGGTAAGCCATTTACATTTTCCTTGGGCGCCTTCTCGGACAGAACATGTAGATGGCTCGATGAATAAAAACCGTTTTTACGAAAGCTTGTTTTAACTAGAAATATATATATATTTGGGGGTTTTAATAATTCAATAATTTGTAATAGCCTTTAATTATTAACGTCCGTCCTTCGGAAACCATGTAATTTTTTTAATTGGGACCCCGCCTACCGGGGACTTATGAACATTCCATCCACCTCCTAAAAACACGGGCTTTCCGGTTCCCATAAATCCGAGATCTGGAAACGCCCCTTCTTCTGCCCCGCCCCCCGGGAATCATGTAGCCACCGTCTGCGCGGTTTGTGTTGTCTTTGTTATGTGTAATGCCGTCCTGTTTTATTTTTTTTTTCAAGATTGAAAAAACGGATTAATGTCCCGAATGCCCCATCAATAGTATTGAATCGTAACATAAACCCAACATATAGAAAATGTTTTAAATATACAGTCATTCACTCACCATCGGCCACCCCCCCTCCCTTTTTTGATCGCCACTTTAATTAACAACCACTCCCCACGACAGATTGGTCACAGAATGAGTTTTCTAGTTATATTTTAAAATTTTATTATTATTTCTCCCCTTGGAATTTATTTTTTCCCCTTTTTTTTCTTAGCTTCTTTTTAATATAATGGTTTTTCTTCCATGTGTTGTATTAGGTTTAAATTTTTAACGGTTTTTTTATTATGTCGAAATTCTCTGCTGTACGGGAAGGGTTTGGGATCCAAAAATTGCTAACCCAAATTCGCTGGCCTAATTGCGCAGCTTTGAGTCATATTGGGTCTCCAGTTTAGTGGAAAACTTTTTGTATCTACATTTGTTGGTCTGGTGAATTCAATTTTTTCCTGCTTTAGCACTGTAGGTTTTAATTTTACTTTATTTTTTTTATTAAATTTTATATATATATATATATAAATCAAATATGTCAAGTATTTTTCTAAAAAATGGATGATCTTAAATCTCCAGTCATAAATTTTTTTCACTTAGCGTTTCAAATTTTGTCTCTCTTAATTTTTTTACTTTAATTTTACCTTGATATTATTAATAGATATATAACAATTTTATTAAAATAATTTTAAATTTTTAAAAACCATTTAAAAAAAGGTTATGAGAGATTTTTTTTTAAACCCCCCTATTTTCGAGCTGTTTTTTTTCATTTCCTGTCCGTTCTCTAATGGATAATTATTTTAACTATATTTAACTTTATTTTATATAACTTTTTTGTTTTATTGGAGGAAATGATTCTACATCTCCATCTTCGTCCAGTTGGTTATTGTTTATTTTAATAAGTTACAAGTAGCGGATAAAAGGTTAATATTTTAGGTATAACTATTCAGTATATATGTATATACCCTATATTTCTACAAATAAGTTAAGTTGGTGTAAATTCTTGTCAAATATTTGTAGGTTTAGATTTTATCGGTCTCAACAGAAACACCAAATTCTTAACGGAGTTTGGATCTTGTTTATAGGCCCAGTGGCCGAGTGGTAGTGTATCGCACTTCTACACCACCTTCCCCATACAGCAGAAATTGTCGACGTAATAGAAAAATACCATGTTTAAAAAGTAGACCTATATTAATCTACACGTGGAGGGAACAAAGATAGTAAAATAAAATATAACTAAAATTCTAAGTAAAAGCAAAAATATAAGAATTTGAGATGTATAAATAAGAATATAAGAAGGTATAGATCATAATATATATACAGCACTAATTCATAATGTATTTTATTTGCTCCATCATCAGTAATTTAACGATATCTTGATTTTTAATCCGATTAAATTTCTTGAAAGAAATACTAAGATATTGAAGTAATATTCATATTTGTATCGTCAATATAAATGTGGTAATTTTTCTAGCATCTAACAGATATCAAGAAGAAAAATATCCTTCAGATATAGGAATTATTGTGAATCTATTCGTTCCATACGTATCGGGATCAAATTTACGCCATAGCCTGCTCATAAGCCGAAAACACATATACATTTGATGATTCTTCTTTTACAGTGGGAGACCATCAGGTGTTCTATGATCTCTGAGATGAACCCATCAGATTTTTGTTCTTCCATTGGCTATAGATTCAAGAATGTTTTATTTGGTATATATTAAATATGTGCATATAAATATTTTCATGGATAACAGCGAATGTGTTATGTGTGTATTTACACTGCAGTCGAATTTATTTGAGTTAATTATTTCATCATAGGAAGTTTCTTATTGTTAAATGTAAAGAAAGATTTCGTTATGTAAAATTTTTGTAATGTATGTAATTTAAAAAATAGTAGTCAAATAATTATTTTTCTAAAAATGTAGATTATATTTTAACACACTGAAACAGGTTGAATTCTAAATTTGTCTGCTTTTAATAAGTGTTCAGTTATTTTTTTCTAAATAGCTATTAAAACAACACTAATGCAAATAACTGGAAAACTACAACGTATACAAACTCATCCTTGGTCAAAAAGATGAAACATTGCCCTTTTTTCTTGAATATATGGTTTATTTAAGTCACAATACTAAAAGTGCGAGTTATTGTCGACGGACTTCACAATTTTAAACTTCATCAGCCAATTGATTGGGATGACAGCTTAGCATAAATATCATTCTTCAAATTTCAAGCTATAGCAATATAGGCCTCGACATGTTTAAGATGCATCTGCTCCTCAACATGACAAGACTTAGTGGGACAAGCACTTGCCAAAATCATCACTAGCTACAAATTTCCGAAGATAACCGGCCAACTACCCTAGTTACTCTTTAAACTAATATTGGAAAGCTCAGTCAGATTTAAAGTAAACGCATAAAACAAAATAACTATTTAAAAAAGAAAAAAGAAAGGGAAAGCGACATGTTAAACAATAACTGTAAACTTCGCTGTGCCCGATATGTTATTTGTAAGTGTATTGACCGCGGTGTAGGAAACAGCTTGACACCTCTGTTTTAATGACTTCGGCTCAAAGAAAAGCTTGCAGTTTAACTCACACAAAATAACAAATTTTATCTGGTGAATAATTTTTACGTAGAGTATTCTAACGTTAAAAATTATAATAATTCAGATTTTGCAATTGGTAAATAACCATGATACTGACTAAGAAACTTCTGGGGATGATAAAGATATTCTATTGAACTAAACCTAGGTACAAATTATAATGAAAAAAATTTAATGGTTTATTCAAGAATCATTTTGGTTGTCAGAATACTATTGTACAATTTTATGTACTCTATTGTACCTGGGATGCCCCAAAAAAGGAACCCACCTTAAATGTATACAAGCAATCTACATTGAAGACTGCTGTGATGTACTTTGATTTCATCACGTTTTTCTAGTTCAATTTTGTTTTGAAAGTTTAAATATTAAGTATTATATTTACAATTTATATCTTTGCAAATGTTAAACACTTTCAGTTAATAGAATCTTACTAAGCACTTTTTTGTTCGTAATAAAAAGTAGATTTCCTTTTAAAGAAAAAAAAGAATCATTTCTTTTTATTCAGAAAAGAAAACTATAGAATTGAAATTATATTATTTTTAAAAATACTTATTTATAAAAAAATAAGTAAGGAAAGGATTTTTGAAAATTTAACGGAAGAATTGGGTTTTGTGATTTATCATACTTTCGTGCAAGCAGTCTTCTAGACTGTACCACAGAAGTTGCGTGACATCATTAAGGTATCCGACTACGATCGGAGCCGTGATAGTAAAAACCGTGATATAAATGGATAATTTTTATGATATTTAGTGTCACTTAGATTATAACACATGCATAAAATTGTTTTAAGGACATTTTGACAAAAACAATTATTTAAATACAATATTTCGGCAAAAAATTAACTTAGAATAACCTTTTTTCAAAATGTTCTCCTTTTGTGAAAAATGCTTCTATTATAATAACATTTTTCCTGTACATAACTCAGACCTCAGTACAGAGGCTCAACTATGATTTTTAAAAAATTCACATTATTTTCAGAGTTACAACCCATTGAAATAATTATCAGCGTTTTTTTTC
>BMAV01010886.1:40571-105251 GCA_019973955.1 Trichonephila inaurata madagascariensis | reverse complement strand
ATGGCACGCTATAACTCATTAAACATTTCTTTAGAAAAAATGGCAAGTGGATCCAAAAAGGTTCGCCACCCCTGGTCTATACTATACTTATATTTCTATACATATTAGTTATATATTTATATATATTAGTTAAGACAATATTTCTATAGTCAAATAAATATTTTAAAAGTATATGAAGTTTCAAAATATATATTTATTAAAAAATTCTCATATGATGATGGAGATTGGAGAATTATTTCACATAATGTAAATATTTATAAAATTTGATATTTTTATTTTTTTCAAATTTTGCTTTACAAAAATGATGAATTAAATGTGCATAAGATTAATATTTTAATGGTATACTTAATAAAGAGGTATTATCATACTTTATGCATATATTGATGTTATTTGGACATACTTTCTAAAAAATTAAGGGAAAAGTTTTTAGTCTTTTAGTATTGAAATAATACGTTTAAAAATATATGAAGCAAAGGCTACATATTTTGTTCATTTTATATTCATTACTGCATATATTTTATATTTATCTTTTTTAATATGCGAAGTCGAACTGCAAGTATTAAAGAACAAAAATAAATAAGTAAACAAAACAAGAAAGGGAATATAAATTTCGTAAAGTCAAATGTCTTTTTTAATACATGACATAACACCCAAACTACATTAAGTAAAATTAATTCTGAGCAATAAGGAATTTATATAGTAATTTACTCAAAAACATATTACTTACTTCCTCTTCAGAATACAAGTTTTTATATTACAGTATATACGTAAAATACTTCACACAATTGCATGAAATATAAACTCCGAACTTCAGTTTGGGTTTTTTTTCTTAATTGATATCTCATTTATAAATTACTACATTTACTTTTTAATTTGTGTCATGGAGCAAGTTTATATTTATAAATTGTAAGAAAACTCGGTACCCTATGAACAAATTTTTTTATTTATGTATTTATTAAATATATCTTAGCATTTCATATAACGATTATATTTGAGAAAATGATACGAGATAAGATTTTTCACATATTATTTACACAATTTTAAAAAATAAAATTTAAAAAAAAAATTTGGAAAATTTTAAAATTTTACTCTTTTTGTAATTTATAATTTTTAACGTGAATTTTTTTGTAATATTCTTAAGGATGTTCTAAACAACTTTAGGAATCGATTTTACAATAACTTAATTTGTTTTGGAGAAAAAAAAATGTTGATATGCATTCTAAAATTCAACAAAAAAGTCAATATCTCCTACATTATTATTTTTTTTTTAAAATAGTATTCCGTTAGCAAAATTAATACCTAATTTTGTTACATGCTTTATATTTAACACACAGGAAAAAAATGGAATTAATTGGTAAACAATTGTGGAAGGAGCAACGTTTTGAAGTTACTAATGTATCGAAAAAGCAAACTGAGAAAAACCATTTAAAAGTTTATAATTCGGAAAAATAATTATAATAAGCTTAAATAAATTTAAAATACCACTTTAAGACGTGTTATACATTTTTCATTAAAATAATGCATTCTCGTATTTTTTCAATCCATGCATTTTTTTTTTTTTTTTAAATTTTCAATTTTTAGGAAGAATGAATTACACAGGAAAATTCAAGAAAAATGTTAATTTTTTTTCCTGTCATGACAGAAATTTTAGTTTTTTTCTTCACATATATTAAAGTATTATATTTGGATGGAAACCATATGAGGAATAAGAATTGAAATCATGAAGTTATTATATAAAATGCCTTGATTCAAAAATTTTACATGCACACATTTACCAAAGAAAAAAATTACATTATTGCAAAGCCTCGGTTATATCCTGCTTAGTATACTACTCTTTCTATTCTATTTTTTATAGTTATTTCTTTTTTTAAAACAGATTTTTTTTTATCAAAACACTTTTTTAGCATTTATTTTTTTAAAAAGGACGCGCGGTTGAATTGCCTAATTTGTTAACTTATATTTTTCAAATGAAGTTTTATACAACTTCCAATTCTCCGATATTGAAAAGTGATACATCAATCGAAAGATAATAATTTAAAAACTAAGATTAAATAAAAGTATAAAAAATAATAGTTTGGTCATTTTGAGGGGTACCGAGTCCTCTTAGTAAAAATAAAAATGAATAAAATAAAATCAACCCAAAATCAACCACCTCATTTTTTCAATTCCTACTATTAGCTCACTCTCTCTATATATTTATATATTTATTTAGCTTTTTCAAATTTTCAATCGTTGATAAAATACTTTCAACTCATCCAATCAATTTCAAATATTTTTTTCAAAAAAAACTTGTAGTGGATGACACTTGCTGTTAATACAATTTATTTTTAAAATATTAATTCATTAATTAATATTAATTAAAATAATTACAGGCTTTATTACAACAATGCAGACAAATCAAGCTCTTTTTTCAATTCTTACTATTAGTTCTTTCTCTGCTTATATATATATATATTTATTTACAGTAAAATAAAATAAAAGTGAAGAAGTTCTAGAACCAACAATACTAAAGAAGGAAGAAGTTGGAGTTCACAAGACACAACAGATGTAGATACAAATAAAGTCTTTCGACTAAACTGGATACCTATTATGATTTCTAAGGCTGTCGCATGAATTAGACCAGCGATTTAGAGTTAACAATGCTTTATGGATCCAACCTTCTCCATACAGCAGAAATTTTCGGCATAATAGAAAAAAAAAAAGAAATAGAGCCATCTTATTCAAATTTTCAATCGTTAATAAAATACTTTCATCCAATCAAGTTCAAATAATTTGTTTTAAAAACTTGCAGTGGATGACACTTGATGTTAATACAGTTTTTTTTAAATATTAATTCGTTAATTAACCGTAATTAGAATAATTACGGGTGTTTCAGCCCAATCGTGTTTGCATTGTTACAACAATGCAGACAAATCATGCTCTTTTTTCAATTCCTACTATTATTTGTCTATCTCCCTATATATATATATATAATCTTATTCAAATTATTTTCAATCGTTCATAAAATACCTTCTATTCATGCATTCAAAGTAGCAAGTGACTTAATTTTTTTTATATTACTTGTTTTAACACATAACGCAATATCCAACAACACAAAGTAAAATTAATTCTAAATAATAAGCCTTTATGTGGTAAATTCCTTAAAAAAAAACATACTCACTTCCTTCATAGAATACAAATTTTAATATTACTACCTGCATACAATTACAATTGCGTGATATACATAAATCCCAAGCTTCGATTGGGTTTTTTTTTTATTTCTAATTAATACCATATTATTAAACGAATATATTTACTTTTTTGACACATTAAGAAGTTTTCATTTAGAAAATTTAAAAATAATAATAAAAAAAAAATTGATTAAAATAAATAGCATTTAATAAAAAAAAAAAATAAAAAAAAAACGTTTAAAATAAATCAAAAATAATAATCTCAATTTTTTAAATATAATGTATCCTAAATACGTGATTCAACCTTCGCCGAGTATCAGTACAACCTACAAGTTTTCAATGTCCTTTTTAATTATTTTAGCGACACTAAATTATACTTAAACACACAACTTTCCCTTTCTCATTTACTTTAATCCAAACAACCACGGCCAATCTCAAGTCTTTCTGCTTCCCGAAATTAACACATCGAATGCTAAGCAGAAAATTTCACAATCAGCCAAAGCTAACTGGTAAACCTGACTCTTGTTCCCCTTCCCTGTGTCATTTAAATTGCGTGAGTTGTTGAAAGTAGTCATTAAAAGTAGACTGGAAAGCATTCACTGACAGACGTCCCCGTGAGTGGTGGCCCACCCCTTGTCACCTAATCGAAGAATACCAAGTTCCAGGCGTAACCCCATGATTTTAGTGTCAGGAACATCTGTCCTGTATCTCATCTGGTGGTCACTAGAAGTTAATAGAACTCGTCCTACGTGCTGCATTACAATCAGTCCTTTCCAGCCTTTTGGCAGGCGGGATTAGCCGTCCATTGCAGCTGACCTCTTTTGGCACTAAGTTTCCGAGAAGAATTCTTCCTCTTTCGATTGGAATGTCCAAAGGACGAAACATGTTTAATATTGAAATTTCCTGATAGTTTGGATGGTAATATTCTATTGTATGTTGTATAAATATCGAATTTAGTGTCAGGAAATTGTTTAGTTCGGGAATTGAACGATTAATGTGTTGGGAAAAGTGATTTGTTTCTGGTAATGTTGTGTGTGAGTACTTTTGGATGTAATTAAATAAGGTTCAAAGAAGGATATATTTATCTTCCTTTCTCTTTCTGCAATAAAACTAATATTTATAGGAAAATTAATTCGTTAATTTTCAATATCGTACAAATTATTTCAAAGTAAAATTGATTCAGAGTATCAATTTTAATGTTATATTTCTTAAGGGTCATTAACATTTAGGTCAATAATACTAGGATAATATTGTATCTTATAATCTGTTTTAAATGCCTTATTTTTTAAGGTATCCGACTACGTTCGGAACCATGATTTTATACTAACGTGTAAATGAATATATTTTTTGATAATCATGGTCACTTAGATTAGAATATGCGTATGAAATGGTTTTCAGAATATTTTTATTACAAAAAAAATATATAAATGTAATATTTTGGCAAAAAAATAAACGTAGAATTACTTATTTTCAAAGCATTCTCTTTTTATGAAAAATGCATCTATAATAATAAGACTTTTCCAGAGATTCTCTAATCTAGGATTTGAAAAAAATCACATTTTCTGAGTTAACACCAATTGAAATAATGATCGGTGTTTTTTTTTTCGTAAAATATTTTCACTCTGATGTATTTAAATATGGATAAAAATCCACTTCTAAATTATTTGTTTCAAAAATCCTTGTTCAGGATTATATTATTATATTATATTATTATTATAAAAGCATTTTTTTCATAACAGGAGAATGTTTTGAAACTAGGTAATTCTATGTCCATGTTTTGTCAAAATATCGCATTTAAATAATTTTTTTTATTGTAATAATATTCTTAATTTTACACGTGTATTTTAATGTAAGTAGTACTAAATATTAAAAAAAAATATTCGTTTGTACTTTTTTGCAAAATTACGATTTCGAGCACCGTCGCGGATACCTTAAATTTATATAAGAAAATCATATTTAGAACGATTCTGATTCAGCACATTTCATTGCTTTTTTTAAGCCCAGTTTAACCTAGTTTTAACCTAGATCTTTTTTAACCTTTTAAGTATTTTGTTGAATTAGGATTTTTTATTATACTATTTTTTACTCATGTTTCTTTTTTTTATGAAAGTATGTTTATTTTGTTCAGTATACGTTCACTAAAAATGCGAAATCAAGGAGGGGGAGTATGGGAGAGCAAAAGATAATTAAAAAAAAATGTATTTCGTTTGAAATTCGAGTACTTTTCAGTTTATAAGCAAGATTTATAAGAATGTTTTTCAGTATAGTCAGAAGCTTAATGCTAACTGAATTATTTATCAATAACTTAAAAACAGTACGTAATCATACAACTCCATTAAATACCAATCTAGCAAGAGTAAGCCTGTTTAAATACTATTATATATACATAGGTAGTGCTAAATAAGGAGAGTGCTAATAACTGTTAAAAATAGAGGATTTATTTTTATAACAAACAAAAAGAATCTAATAAGAGGTGGAAATACACTCTAAAAAACACTCTTTGCTAAAAATTGATAAAGAAATAAGAGTAAGATATGAAGGTTTATAAACAAGTCAAATGTTTTGTTATAAATTCTGAGACATAAAAATTTAATTAAATCATTTTACTTATTTTAAAATCTAAAAAATTATTAGCTTCTCCAAAACTGCCTCCTTTAAATTCTATATTTTTCAACATTTCCAGATACCTTTTTTTTCATGTATCCAAAAAAACAGTGCCTATGTTTTAATTGATTGCACATTTCTTTTTTTTTTGCTTCTTTTATAGTTAAATAAATATTTGAATCTAAAGAACCCGTATTTAATGTTAGGTAGTATCCTCAATTTTAATTTGTTTTCCAAACGTACTTACAAGTTTATCTTAACGTAGTTGTGACTGTTCTACCCTAAAATAGTTTTGAAAAAAATATTCTTTTAAAATTAAACATATTTTTCAATTCCTTATATTAGTTCACTCAATCCTTGTATATATACCTTGTTCAAATTTTCGATCACTAATAAGATACATTTTTATTCATCCATACAATATCATTCTTAATAATACATTTTTAAGTACATTTCAAATACATTTCTTAAATTTGTAATGAAAGACAATTTATGTTAATACAGTTTTTCACAATATTAGTTAATTAATTCTACTTAATTAATGAATAAATAGTAACAGACGAAAATAATAGTCCAGCATCCTATATAAAAAGGGAAATCGCTCGTTGTGTCTCTGTAGCGCAATGGATAGCGCGTTGGACTTCTCATCCGAAGGTCGTGGGTTCGAATCCCACCTAGGATAGCCTAATTTCTGAGAATGGGATTTATTTTTTACTAAACTATCTAATTAATAAATAAATAGAAACAAAAAAAAATAGTCCAACACCCTATATAGATAGGAAAATTGCAAGGAAAATCGCTTTCTAATGTTGCCACCTTATAGAGTGATTCTGTCATATGTATATACATATTTATATTAGTTGTAATTATTTAATAAAAAGTAACTAAAATAAAATTTTTCTTTGTTGACCTAAGTAGGAATTGACTTATTGTTTTTTTATATTACTTGTTAACATACATAAATGATTCGGAATTTGAATCGAAAAAAATCAGATGTTATAAAATCCTACGACAAAACAGTATCACGTTTAATCTTTAACGGATTTTAACTAATTTGTAAAGCCCTGATAGATTAAGTGGAGAAGAATTTATACAATCTCAGCGAAGAAGGTAGTGTAGTCCACATTTAATTACTAGTCCAGGGTCTGTTCTAAAAGTAGCAAAAGCACACACTTATAATCCTGGAATACCTAATCTGTAATTAGAGACTCCGCATAGAAAGATAGCAAACAAATCTGACGAGAGTAGTAAACAACTGTATTGGCCTTGGATAGTGATAACTGTATCAAATGAAAAGTGTCTCAAAAGGCAAATGGTATATCCAGTGAACGCTAACCTTAAAAAAATTAATCGCTTTGAGACTGTTTCATTTGTATTTCAGGTATGTGAAACTTCTATTAATTTGAATTTTTAGATAGTTAAACTAACGCTAATACACATTAATTAAATGAAAACTATTGCATCATTTATGTTTAAATGAAATGGAAAGTTGCATTACTAGACACATAAAAAAAACAGAGGAGAAGGAAGCGCAATGCATTAAAATATTTGTAGTTAATTATAGTATATGTTATCTGTTTTATTAATCGAGAGTGGTTATCATTATGGGTTTCAATTTACTATTTGTCATACCAATCTTATACTAAGTTTTATCGAGATAATGTTATGATTTTTCGTCGGGATATTGAAAAGCTTGATTGAATTAGACCAGTGCTTCTCAAACTTTCAATATTCGCGACCCAATTTTAAATCATAATTTATATCGCCCCCCCCATGCAATAACAAAGTATTGAATGCAGTAATAATGTACTTTGATGCAAAAGCCACAATACGACCTTAATTATAACCCTTACAAATTATCAAGATAAGTATTAAATTTTTGTACATCATAAGCCCATGAAAAAATTACTAGTAATTATTAAATTTGTTCTTAACGTAATATTGATACTTAGTATCAAATATATTGTGCCGTACCGATACATTTATAAGTATAGTATGTCATATAGTATATTAGAGTGAATGTGTATTGTGTAATGTATACGTCAGAATATATTTTGTTTTCTTTTCTCTTAGTAAATTGACAATTTTTTAAGTAATCTTTTAATTTCGATTTTTCAATAGGCTCACACCCCCTTGTAGGGTTATCACGCCCCCTAGGGGGCACGCCCCACAGTTTGAGAAACACTGAATTAGACGAAGAGTTAGCAATAAATTTGTACATCTATCATTAAATTACTTTTATTTAGAGATTTATTTAAAGTTAATAAAGAGCTAAAAGGGAATAATAAGCATTAATATAAACGAGGAGAAAATAGTTATCTTTTTTCATATAAGTCGGAGTAGCATAAGTAGAGGTATTACTGTAATACCATTAATTCGTCTTCTAGAATATTTGTATAAAGACGAATCGTGATTATTACTAATAAAGTTGCCAACTTATCGGCTTAAAATTAGTTCAGCAGTTCTAAGAAATTTATCGACATAGGTAGGGAATGTTGAAGAATAAAATTATTCAAATCCCGAAATTCAAACTAAAATCAAAAATTTAAAAATATTTTTGCTTAAATTATGATTTGAGTGTAGTAAACATTTCATTTTGAAAAATTTCCAGACCATCATTATTTCCATAATACGCTGATTTATTCTGAACTATTTCTTTACCAGAAAAGTGCAATTGCAGCAAAAATATCCCGAATGAGGCAAACTGCACATCCTTTCCTGTTGTAGTGAGAATCGTTAAAGTTGAGTGTTTTTTCTAGAGTAACAAGCTAATGCAAGTCACAGGAGAATACCAGAGAGTGAGAAGACCGTGTAATAGGCTTTTCTAAGCTAAACAAAATGCAGACTGGCTCTTTTAACGAGATCATATATCTACACATAAAAGGGCTGGTATGGGCTACTTTCTTAGTTAAATAAAAGGGCCTTATAGTGCGAATAGCCTAGACATTTGCATAAGAAAATCAAGCGAATATTCGTAAGATCAAGTTGAAAGAATTACATATTTTGTTTATTTTATTATTACTAAACTACTTTTGTTTATTAATACCTGTTAAGGAGTTATTGTTTTAGCAATAATATTATCCAACCCTTTCCCCCCCTTTCTCAAACTGTGACGCGCTCCTCCTAGGAGGGCTTGTTAACGCTATGAGGGGGCGCGAGGATATCGAAAAGTCGGTAATAAAAGGTAATAATCATGTCCTTTGGGTTCTTTGGGGCCAGAATGAATGGGAATTCTTTTCCAACCAAACCTAAGAAGTGAAGCGTGAAGGAAAGATGCAAATTAGGAAGCTTTTAAATATCAGAAGTTAGAGTAAACGGTGTGGCAATTTGGGGAATGTTAAGATAGTCAGTGATTCAATTGTGAAGTGACAGCCAACAGAGAAATTATTCCTGACATAGAGCCATTAGTTGAAGGTGCATACCATTGCACTCCAGTAAAGACGCAACTTCCACTAAGATTGGATCGGTAGATCGAATTTAAGGTAGGATTGACTATTTAATATTAGGATTTGTGATAGTATTGGAATTGAGTTTAGGCGAGTTAGTTATTGATAGTGATCCAGATTAAGTTATTTCGATATTATCTATATTGTGTGTTTTGTCATCGTAGATTCTCTCACATATATTATTATCTAATCTGTTAGATGTTTAAGTTTTAAGATCTTAATAAAATCAAATTAAGATCATGACAGCTCCTTGTTCTTCATTTATTCCTACACCGCTAGCTTAAGCTGATAATCAAGGAGAAAGGCACCCGAGGGGGGTAACTTCACAATACATTCTGACATAATAAAAAGTTAAATACATATTCACATTGATAAAATATGCTTATAATGTATCAGAAGGTAAAAAATATTTGATATTAATTTATCAATACTAAATCAAAAACAAGTTTAGTAATTACTATTGACTTCCATGGGCTTGTCATATACAAAATTATGTACACAATGTAATACTTATCTTGGTAATTTGTGCAGTTTGTAATGGAGAAGTCACATTATAGTTTTAGCGTTGAAGTATATTATTATTGCTTTCAATACATAGTTGTTGTATAAGGGAAGAGAGAGAAGGGGGGGGGGGGAGGTGGATATCTAGATGAAAATTATGACAGAAAATTGGATTGCAAATATTGAAAGTTTGAGAAGCACTGCTTTATTTTTCACAATTCCCGCATTTTTCACAAAAAAAACTTGATTTTAGAAATAAAATATTCTTAATTTAGAAGTGCATTTTAGAAAAAAAAAAGTTTTATTCGATTGTATTCTTTTAATAGCATGGCTTTTTTTGGTGGCTAAAAGTGTTACTAGTAAAAGTTTGCACACAACAATAAAATATGTGACTTCTCGAAACTTCGAAGCAGTCGATATAAATCGATTATAAATAGGGGGTTTCGAAGGGTTCGATTATAAATAGAAAATCAAGCACTATCTTTTTTTTTCATCTTTAAATAATTTTAGTGATTTTCCGGATAAATTATATAGTAGAATCCCAGTCAATGTTTTTCAACATTACAATAAACTTTGATCAATATTTTCATTAATAATTTTCGTTAGATCATATACAGATATATTAAGTAGTTTTTTGCCTTTTTAAATGTATTTTTCGTTTTAGCTGTATTTTAGAGCTTTTTCATTGAGTTTGAAATATTTCTCTTCTAAAATGGGGTGCCCTGTTCAATCTCATTATGTCATTTAATCGTTCTAAAACCATTGGAAATGTTAATTTTTCACTTAGCTAAATATTTTACATATCTGAGGAGCAATATTATTTAATTCGGAAGATTCGGATAATAGGATGATTGAATTTATATAAATTTGAAATATGTAAGTTTAAAGCTAAGGAATTCTAAGATATCCTCAAAAGAATGCTTTTACATAATAATAACAGCTGTCCCGTGAAAGAATCCAATCAGAAAAGACATTTTCTGAAGCACTTTTATATAACAAATGGTTTAAATACACGTAAGAAAAGGTAAAAAAAAATGATCCAGATGTAATGTTCCTAAATGTATTAAACCTTGATATAATTTACGTTGCATTTTAACACTATGTCGATATAAATCGCTCTCGTGTATAATATTTCTTGGATAAGAGTGCATTAAACAGCAGTAATAGTATACTTGAATTATTTTTCATCAAGATTTTGCCTTGAAAATGTTACATGTCCATTTGAGTGTATTTTCCTTTTATTGATTTTCTTTTTTTGCTAATTATATCAAGCCATTTATTTTTAGCATGCCGTAAACAAAAACAGGAATTAAAAATATTATAAACTGTCAATTTCTCGATTACCTGGGATTGAATTATCCAAAAAATCATTGTCTAAATCGTAAGAATTTTAAACTTGAAGAAAATTCCTCCGATTTCTTAACAATTGTTTCAAATGAAACGAATCTGCCAGCCTTTGTACGAGGGAAAATTTGATAAAGTTTGATGGAAGGAGGTCAGACGGGAGGGGTCAAATTTGAAATTAATAAAATCAACAAGTTAAAAAAAAAAACTACCGGATAGTGATAAGGAATTTTTAAAAAAAATTCTTTAAGACAATGCTTTGAGTTTACATGACCTTGCATACTTTATGTTGAATAAATTAATTTGAAACTGTTGACGAAGCAGTAGTTTTAGACCATAATTTAGCAGGATTTAAAATATTGAATGAAGATTAATTGTACTGTGAGATGGGGCAGAGGAATTCGCTGTTTTGAAATACAAACTCCATAAGATATACTTCATTCGCCAATTATATGATGCTTTACAAGAACTGCCCAAATGAGCCGACCCTAATTGAAGAAACCTCCTACCAGAGTGAAGTGTAAAGCACATATCAACGCTGTTACACTTGTATGTCGTTCTAATCGAAATAACAGTTTATTATTTTTTGTTAACAAACACAGTTTACAAATAATTGATTTCACAGCATATTATGAACCTTGTTCAGACATCTTTTTTAAATCCTTCTTTCGTTCTTCTCTAATTTCATCATTTCTTACGTTTAAAAGAAAAACCCGTTCCTTCTTGTAGCAGCGCCCTCTCTTGATCAATCAGATCATCTCTGCATGCTAATTCTTTTTAGAGCCTTATAGACGATTAAGCTCACCTTGTTACTTAGGACACCAAAACGATATTAACTGATAGGAAAATTAATCTTAAGATATTTGTACAACATTATCCGACGAAATGAAAAGATAAAACAGACAAATTTATTTTCTTACGTTAAGAGCAGCAGTACCTTATATAAGTGCAAAATTTAAATATTGTATCTACTTTTACAATTCCATACCTTTCATGGTTTAAGCATGAATTTTTAATATTTAGAATTTTTCATTTACCATTGCGCCGCACACATATGTCAGTCATTTCACGCGGGCTGCAACATAAGGATAAATGGAAGAGGAAGAGGGGGGGGGGGAAAAGTTTTAAAACCAACATAACACAGGAAATTTAAAATATGGATCAAAATATTATAACTTCTGCTTTGCTTTTTTTAGTTATTATTTTTTTATTTCATTTATTTTTGCCACTAACACTAAATTAGAAACCATTAAGAAACGCTCCTTCACAAGTTCTGCATCAGTAAACGGTTTCATATGAGTATCAATACTATAATAAACTTCATATAATGTCTTTCTTTGTTTCCGCTATGATATTACCACTGACAAAGCACTTTGCTGCTTTGGAAAAGATTATTCAAGAAAGCCTATTTATCACCTTTGCAAGAAATCTTCGAGGAAAAGTGTCATTGAATGATTCCTGTTTATTGGTATTTTTTAATACAGCTCTTTCGTGACAAATCAAAAAATTACTGATCTATATTTGTTTTTCACTACAAAATAGTCAACCTCTCAATCGTCTTGAAACGATATATTTTTTTCGAATATTTTTCGCTTGTAAGATATGAAAGATAGTTAAAAATTAGTTCCACCCATAAAATTGTAGCTACTCCAATTAGTTCCCCTGAGACACCAACAGCAAAAAACAAAATAGATATTTTTGATTTCTTGACAAAGAATTTACCAGCAAATTTTTAATACAATGTTCTTAAATAAGTAAATTTCTCAGAGCAATGGGCCATGACCGGGTCACTTAAAATGGCTCGGTGGGTCGCAGGTTGAGTATCGCTCTGGTCTAGAACCTATAATGTACAAATATTAAACTCAAGAGATTTTTAAAGCTTTAGGTATGGCGAAACATTTTAGTATTACATAAAAGTGAAATACTCGCATTTGAACAGCAAAAACTTTAAAAAATATTTTGATACATGGAATTTCCAATCTGAAATTCTTATTTGCACCAATAATATAATTTCTCAAAATGACATATTTATTTCACTCTGTCAGTACGTAAAATTGCAACCATTTCATGAAACAGTTTCACAACAGTTAAGAAAGAAATTCTACAGCATCAAAATTACTAAAAGCAAAAAAAAAAAAAAGAAAAAAAGAAAAAAAAAAAAAAAAAGGATGCATAATAATATTACTTAAATCATTCACACGAAAGCAAGTTCTTCTCAATCTGTATCCTCCTATCCCTGTCTGATTGAAAGCAAAATGAAAGAAAGCAAAGAATGATTTTGAACCATAAAATAAAACAAATCCGTACAAGACCATCAAATTTGTGTTCAAGTGTTTCTTAAAGTATGGCTGTTCTAAAAACTGACTAAACTTTCAATAACAATGACATTATCAGTAGTTTTATATATTTTGAAGACGTACAAGAAGAACTGGATTCCTTGAGAGTGTATTAAATATATGCAGGAATCCAGGTTTACAACAAATCAAAAAAGTATTTTCTTAAAATAGATACCGATTCCGAAAGGAGTTTGAAATTCTAAGAAGAGCTTCGATCATACATATCTAGTTATCATAAGGTTCAGAAGCAACTGACCAACCGACCACTATCATAAAAACTTATCACTTACTTTATGGTGTCGCCACAATAGCTTAGTGGGCAAGGTATCGGATCGTGGCTGGCATGTCACGAGTGCGACCCCAGTACCACTAAAGATCCGCCGTGTAGGGGTGCGATGCACGTTAAATCTATCGTAAGCTCAAACGTCCTCCCGTTGGTGTGGTGTGGTATTTAAGAGAGGGGGTGCCAGCTCTGGTGTCGTAATCGTCACTTGACCATGCTTCAAAATTACGAGGTCCGGCGCCAAAAGCCCTCATGTAGCTGAACAGTGCGACGTTAATATTCACTCACTCTCTACTTTATGGGGCCAAAAACTAAATAAATTTAACTTGTATATTCAAGTGACGAAAGTGAGATTTTAAAGTAATTTATCACAGGAAGATACGCGCTTTGTGGGGATTACGATGAGTAACAATGAATTATGTAAGTTTTATGAATGATTACTGAAAATTTCTTAAAAAATGTGCAAATTCTAAATTCAATTTTTTTTTTAAAAAAAATTAGAATTATTGCTTTGATTGAAAAATGCATACTAACTTTTATTCCATGTAGTATTATCAACAAGCGAAAAAAATTTTCAAGTATTAGACGCAATAGAAAAAAGCTTTAGCATTTTAAATGAAGACACACTAGTTATTTTATATTTCCGAGATAAGTCAGTTTAAAGTTTCGATTTGCTATTGGAATGTGAATAAAAACAAACGTAAAAGTTATCACAACTCTGCGCTTTGTTAACTTAGAGCTTTCAAATATTGTAAGTTTGTAGAAAAGTTTATATAAGATAATTTAGGCTAAAAAAATTAGATTTCATTTTTTGACCAATTTTTGTCAATTGAATCGTACTGTTTCGCCTTAAGTTTAAAAATTATGCAAATCATAATTTTTCTTTTTAATTAGAAAAAAATATACATCCGTGCAGGTTTTTCAATAGTTATTTTGTTCTGTTCAAAGTTGTCTAGAATTTTTATGAAATCAAAAAATGCAGAAAAGAATATTGCCGCACAATCAGCGTTTCTCAAACTGTGGGGCGCACCCCCTAGGAGGCGTGATAATTCTGCAAGAGGGGGCGAGCGTACTGCAGAGTTGAAAGCAGAAGATTATTTAAAAATATATATATTAATTTACTGAATATAAACAAAAAAAATATATTCTGACATAATAACAAATAAAATACACATTTACATTCATATAATACACTTATGAATGTACTGCACAATGTATTTTATAATTAATTTAACAATACTAAGTTAAGAACTAGGTAGCTAATTATCCGGGACCCCATGGGTTTGTGTTCTATATTAAATTGTATACAAAAATTAACACTTATCACGATCATTTGAAAGATTTATAATTAATCCCTTAACTTTCGTTTAAAAGTTACGTGATTCACTCCCCAGTGCTACAGTTTTCCACGTAGGTGCGCGTATGTGATGTATAGGGGTGGGGAGGGAAGGAACAACTAAGCAAATCATCTGAAATAAGTAAATCTTCTGTAAACACTGTCAAGGTACTTTTATTACATTCCAAGACTTTTGGAATAATTTCATGGAGAGCAATGCATAGAAAAGATCGTACTTCGGAAAGACATATACGTCCGGGGCAGTTAATGCTTTGGATGAGTTAAGAACAAGACGTTTATATACGCCGGTGGTACCTAAGAGGTTCAAATCATATTGTAGGCTTAGCGTCCATGAATTGTAAGTACAATGCATTGTTATTGTTTGGAGGGGGAGTCGATGAAAATAATGATTGAATATTGGGTCGCAAATATTGAAAGTTTGAGAAGCACTGCCATACATAATTATTTTAAGAATTAATTTTACTTGGAACACTCCCTGTACACTCATATTTAAATATCTGATTATCGCTTTCATACGACACCAAATCAAATTTCATGTAATTAGAAACTCCTTTTAAAAATGCCAGATAATAAATATTATAAGATAATTAAAACTTAGTTTAAAATTCTTAAAGTTTAATAGTCTTTGCAAAATATGGAGCATAAATTTGTATTAAAATACACTTAAACCAAATACTTCATCATATGGTGATTTACACTGAATACATCACATAATACATTATTCATGTAAAATTATTTTCGAACCCTATCTTATTTCTTAAGTAATTTTTCAAAATAGCTTCAAAAGAATTATTCGACATTTTATGGAAAACTAATCTGTTAATTCTTGTTGACAAGTAACTAGCCAGGCAAAATGAAGTTTCTTCAAGATTCTTCAAAAAGTCTGCTATCAGGTTTAACTAATGACAAAAATTTCATTTTTCATCAGCATTTTCGCTGTCTATTATTATGTTGTACGATATTTCTGAAAGTTTCAATAACACGTGACGTACTTTTGAAAGGCACATGTATCAAGTTCAGATATTTCTTCTGTTATATTATCGGTTAAACTTTTTAGCTTTTTTCAGTGAATATTTAACTTTCAAAACTATTTATGAATAAATGTGGTTAGAAGATTATTGTGGACATAGTTAAAATAAACGTGTATGTTCCTTGTAACAAATATAGTTTAAAACACGTGGACAAACTATATCTGAACTCTAATTCTCTAATGTCAATTGCTGCTTATCAAATCACAAACAGGAACATTTACGACAATTGTGAGTAATAATTGTGTTTCGGAGGATTTTATTATTCGTTGATTAAATTTACATCTGTGACTAGTTTGAGTCCTGTTCAAATGACGCAGCGCACATTAGAGTTGAAAAACAATAAATGGTAGACTAAAGAACTAAAAAAACACTCCTTTATTGTAGATCGTTTTTGGTTTGTTGTATTTGTATTGTAATGATGGCTCATTGACACGGCTCACTACCCTCTATACATGTCGAGATTGACATATTGAGAGCAGGTGGCTTGCCTAGTGTGTTGGAGACAGATCACTTGTCTTTAGGGTCGTGGTCCTTTGTTTGTCTTCTGGTCAGTCTACGCCGGTGTGACTGAGGGCACAATTGACGGAACATGGACCCATTGTGTGTCCATTGACGGGAATTGTCTGTCTTATGAGACTGGTGCCTCGGAGGGTAAGTGAGTGAATGAATATTAACGTCGCACTGTTTAGCTCCACGAGGGCTTTTGAACCATGGTCAAGTGACGTGGATGACATCTGAGCTGGCACCCCCTCTCCTAACTACCACACCACACCAATGGGAGGGCATTTCAGCTCTCGACAGATTTAGAATTCATCGCTGCCACACACGGCGGGTCTTTAGTGGTACTGGGCTCGAACTTGTGACAAGCCAGCCACGATCCGATACCCGTACCACTCAGCTACCGTGGCCACGGCGCCTCGGAGAACGGTGGCGGGTTACTTCAAAGTGAAACTGGAGACCAGGTGAATGATAGACCAGATTTTTTGAGAAGCCTTTGTCGCGGGAGCTTTCGAGAGGCGCGCGAGCCATTATTTGGTCCACCCCAGTAGGGTGCTACTGAGACAGAGGGCAGTGAGAAAACTTTTGGGGCCCGCCAATGAGAGATGACAAGGGGTGTGTAGTGGACCTGCCTTTGGTGTTTAAAAGGATAGATTCGGAGAGAAAAGGGTGAATAAGACTAACGACTCACGTTACCTGATCTAGCGGAAAATAAAATTATAGAGGCAGTCGCTCTCAGGACGGAAATAAACTCTGTTCACGTGTTGGCTTGGTCGCGATGGGCAGAGGGTGAAACGCTGGCGGTACCTGAGTCCGTTCTAAGGGGACTGAAACCATTGTGGGGGCGAGCGCCATCCGGGCAATAGATAGATGAGTCAAAGAAATAAGACCGATGATTGGAAGAGGCAGCACAACAGCTAGGCGATGCTGAAGATTCTTCAACACGGGACTTCAGTTTTTTTCTTCTTACCAGCGAGCAATAGAAAGATTTAGACAGTGTGATGGTGTATTATTGCTTAAATTTAGATAATATTTTCTTAGACTAGAAATAAAGTAATTTTTCAATGATTAGCTGTGTGAATGTAAACACTACCCTGTCACGACGTTTTCGCTTTAGGATTGTAACTTAATTTTTTGGTCTCCAAATCTGGAAATGGAAAATCGTTAATCCTGATTATCCTGATCAGGACAATATAACAAAATTTTTAAATTATTGCATTGCCATCAGTCCCTGACAAGTGTGCAAGATTTCGAATTAATTTGACATTTTAAAGAGGGTCGAAAAATGAATTCAAAAAATTCCTTTACGTACATGTGAACCTAATAAAAGCGTGTCCATGACCAAATCAAACACATACTCACCTACTCCATGAGACAGATCAATTGGGGAATCAAAGCTCAAACTGGTCAACGACAGTCTTGAAGTGAGAGACATAAATCTGAGGCATATCTAATTCGATGTAAAATACCCTTACATTTTTTGGGAAATAACTAACAATATCAAATATATAAATGTATATATATATATATATATGAGTGTGTAAGTGCGTGTGAGAGTGAGTATGAGAGAGAGAGATTCGAAATATTACATTTCATAAAGGTCTTAAGCCCTCCAAGTCTTCGCAGGTTAATTAACTTTTAGTTTACCCACCTAACGGGAACCAACCACGACTTTATCTCTCAAAAAACTTAAATGTTTTAGAGTTTTTTAATTCTGGATGATGCAATCCTGCATCACATCGTCTTATAAGCACCAGTTAGAAAAGCCTTTACTGTAAATCCTATGATTTAATTAACTTCCGGTTGTCTATGACTATAAATAGACAAGGAAAAACACTTTTAATATTTGTATTGCTTGTGCGCGTGTTTTTTGTTCATGTTGTCCGTTTGTGTTTGGGATTGTTAATAAATGTGTTTTTAAAATAACGTGTTTCCTCATCAACCTCTTGAAAAACTGCAGCAATGAAATTGATTCCAACCCAAAATGTCATATTACACGTTAAAAATGCCTTAACCCTCCACTTGGCACGTTTCAATAATTTCCTCGCGGCATGTCTCATATGTATCACTCCATACTTACGTTTGAAGATGATTTAATCATTTCATTGGTGATATTTGACATTAAAATATATTTTACATAAAATAAAATATAAATCGGAATCAAGAACTGAGATATTTATACGAAAAAAGATAATGGTTAGTTATCGCCGTGTCACCACTGTTTACATTTTAAGATGTCTTGTTTCAGGTTTCACAAATCATCTTACAATGTTCAAGACACGTGGAATTTTCGAAAAATGCATAAAATAATTTTAATGATCTTTTCTCGATGTCTTAAAAAGAAGGAATAGTTCCTTCTTTTCCAAGTTCCTGGGGGTGTTTCTCTTGGTATTTCATCTTGAATGGAGTGTTGTATAGCAGGTATTACTTCAATCCTGGATCAAAATGAACGAGGCGTGTACATCTTTTCAGACCTTCTTCGCAGGTACTCTTACAAAAGTGCGTTACATAATTTTCATAGATATGTGAGCTAGGATCTGAGTGATTAGGAGCCCCATGTAGATATTTTGGGAGCTTATTCCAGCTACATTGTGGATTCAATAAAATACAGGCAAAAGCCTGCGGCAACCCTCGAATGTATCTCAACTCTCAGCAAAAAAAAAAAAAAAAAAACTCCCATCAAATAGAAGTTTCGAAATACTTGCTTAGAATTATATTTTCTTATAAAACTTAAAACTACACAATTTACAATAAAAAAAATCAAAAGTACCGAAATAGTACAGTCATAAAGCTGACGTTGTTGGGCGCGTTGCATCTATCAGATTCAATGGTCCCTGCTGAAGAAATCGCCCTCGTCCTTGACACTTAGGGCGAGTGACGTAAGAAGATAGAAGAAGGAAAGACGTGTTCAAACCCACCATGTGGATGTAGTTCCGAAACAATTTTTATTATGCTTCTGAGATATTCGCACGTCTAACGGAAAGTTAAATTATTTCATATACCCATTTAGGTCAGCAATTCTCAAACTGTGGGGCACCCTCAAATAGTAGGAAGGCGTGATAACCCATGTGGGAAGCCGGATGTTATCGAAAACTCAAAAATAAATAATTATTTCAAAAAATTATTAATTTACTGAAAGGAAGCAAACAAAATACATTCAGACATAATAAAAATATTAAATTCGAATTTACGCTGCTATAATACACTTATAAATGTAGACAGGAAAAGTAATGTATTGCTTAAGTGATTGTGTGAGTGAGTGAATATTAATGTATTCAGCTACTCGAGGGTTTTTGGCGACGAACCTAGTCATTTTGAACCATGGTCAAGTGACGAACGTAATGCTTAAAGTAATTTACTTAAAATATCTAATACTTAAAAATTTATTTTTTTAATGGTAGATTATGAACAGTTATTATCTCAGTTCATCACTCTACCTAGTACATCACCGAAAACTGGTATCTGCTTAATGCGGCGCCATATTGGCGGATACCAATCGTCGCAGGTAATTTTGACGTCCAATTTCTTCCCTAGAGGGAGGCACCTGAGCTATGACGATGCGAACCTGTATTAGGATTAATTTTGACTAGAGCACCCCTAGGGATCTTTTACATGCCGTTTAATGATACGACATGACAGCTGAAATTTTTCTGCATCATGAAAATGCACCGACTTGGGCCGGGGTCGAACCCGCCACTTTGGGTACAGAAGGCCAACGACCAACCAACCACGCCCCACTCAGCCGACAAACTTAAAAGTAACATATACAAAATTTAATACTTATCTTGATAATTCGCGTGGTTTACAATTAAGGTTGTATTGTATCTTTATCGTCAAAGAACATCGTTATTGCATTCAATACATTGTTAATATATGGGGGGAGTGAAAATAACGATTGAAAATCGGGTCCCCTATATTGAAAGTGCGAGAAGCACTGGTCTAATGCCATCATTAAAAGACATAAAATTGCCAATCACTACAATTCGTTGATTCATGACGTAAATAATTTCACGTAAAAAAAAGCAACATAGGAAAAAAGTTGACAAATATCCACTGGCCACATTCATTAGAATATGAAAAATAAATTAGTAACTCCTCAAAAGGAGGTGGTACTTAAAGTTTGTCAGTCGAACTTTGAATTACATTGGTTCAATTAATTCTATCATGCATCTCTAATCACCGCTTTCAATTGAACAGACCAATAAAATTAAATTAATGCTGTAAATAAAAGGCGTTACGTTAAAAAATATAAGTCAATTTATGACAATATTGGTTAAAATAATTGTGCCTTACATCCAATGAGAATTTTGATTTGAATCTGAACACCAAAATTATAAGATCGTCTAAGAGAAGGCGGTTCTTTAAAAATGGAGGCCGAACAATGATTGCATTGGTTAAATTTATCGAAACTTTCGTCCAATCAGAGCTTTTATTAGAATCGCAGCAATTAAACATAAGTAAGTAAAGAAGGCGGTACTTTAAAAATACAAGTCAAAACATGTTATTGAATAAAACAATTGTGATCTGTCACCCACGAACGCTTTGTTGAGCAATTACAGCAATCCAATTATTAAAATATTGAAAGAAGGCGGTACTTTGAAAGGAAAGGATAAACTATTGTGTGTGTTACATTGGTTAAACTTACCGAGACTTTTTCATCCAATCACAGGTTACATTTGAATTTTAGCAATAAAATTTAATTGCTATTCTTAAAAAGGCGGTACTTTACAAATGCAGGATTCCATTGAAATCTAGGATTCTATTGGTTTAATTAAATGCGGTTTTTATCCAATCCGCTCTGTAATTGTGGTATCGGTAACAAAACAATTGCTATAAATAATGTGGTATTCTAGAAATAAAAGCCACTCTAAGGTGACATTTGTGATTTACATCCAACTAACGCTTTTTTGAGCAATTTCTACAATAAAATTATGAAATTTTTGAAAGAAGGTGGTATTTTCGAAGTAAAGGTCTAACTATGATTACATTGGTTAAGTTTATTGATACTTACACCTAATTAGCGCTTCCATTTGAATTAGAGCAATACAATTTTAAATAATGTTCTAAAGAAGGTGGTACTTTAAAAATATGAGGAAATCTAGGATTCCATTGGTTAAATCAAATGTGGATGTTATCTTATCAGCATTGTCGTTAGTATCTGGGCAAATAAATTAAAAAAAAAAAATATAAGGACTGCATAAAATTTGAAGATAAAGTCGCGCTATTTGTTTACATATATTGATTTAAATAAATGCGACAAATTCAATGGACATATTTTGTATAATCCGATAAAGGCAGAACAAAAGTGCTACACACATTTTAGTTATGATAGTTGTCTACGTTATTAAATGCGCACATTGAATTGTGTACTTTGTGTTGATTAAGTGTCCTAATCTGTGAAGATGTACATCTTCTGATTTTCATTTAGCACACATTTATAGAAATCAGGCTTTCGCCCTCAATTAATTTTATAGTGCGTTTTACATTAACATTTACAGTTTCGAGCATTTTTACATAAAATCCTTATTGAACATGCCTTTAAAATTTTATTTGGATTTTATATCCTGAGTATATAATTTTCACTTTTTAATTTATTTTTTTACCTTAATTTAAATATCCAAAGTTTTTTTTTTTAAATTTTTAATATGGTTGCTGATTTGTATTTTAATATTAAAGAACTTGTATGTTCTCTGAGAGCTGGTATCTCTTTTTGGTGCGGCATCATATAGGTTGTATACCAATCACCACAAGTTATTTTTACGCCCAGTTTCCATACCAGAAGGAGGTACCAGTGCTCTGACGATGCGAAACAGTACTGTAAATTTAATTTTGCAGAGAGCACACAAGCCCAACAGGCTCTCAAGTGATATTTAACATACCGCAACAGAACACAAATCCCCTCCTCCCCACAGATTCCCTCAAAAAAGTGCTCACGCATTTTAACATATACAACAATTGGAATTTAAAATGTTCTGCCAGAGATACGTTTAAGTAAAATGCAAACATAAAGGAAAATGCAATTAACTATGATATTTCCGAAATAGGACAAAAGGAACAGTAAATAAAATTACATCGAAAATATGTATAAAAGTACATAACACATGCATGGTAGCTCAGTGCTTGTCAAAGTTTTAATATTTGCGACCCAATATTCAATCATAATTTTCGTCGCCCCCCCCTTTTTTTCTCCATACAATAACAATGTATTTAATTAAATAATACTCTTTGACGCGCTAGAGCTACAATACGAATTTATTCTCATAAGGGCCACCGGCGTATATAAGCGTATCACTCAGCCAATACATTAATTGCCCTGAACGTATAAATATGTCTTTCCGAAATATGATCTTTTCTGTGCACTGCTATCCATAAAATTATTCCAAAGGCTTTGGAATACAATAAAATGACCTTGACAGTGCTTGTGAAGGATTTACTTATTTCAGAGGATTTGCTTGTTTTTATTCCTTTCCCCCTCCTTTAACAAAATACTTCACATTCGTGTGCCTACTTGGAAAACGGTGATATTGGGGAGTGAATCGCTTAAATTTAACCCGTAGTTAAGGAATTAATTATAAACAGTACAAATTATCAAGATAAATCATAATTTTTGGATATAATTTTTTATATGGCAAGTCCATGGGGTCACTGATAATTATAAACTTTTTCTTAATTTGGTATCGTTAAATTGATTATAAAGTGCATTGGACAGTACTGATACATTTATATATAAGCGTATTTTATCAATGTAAATGTGTATTTTATTTCTTATTATGTCAGAATGTATTTTGTTTATTTTCAGTAAATTAATAATTTTTTTTTTTTTAAATAAGCTTTCGTTTTTGACTTTTCAACATGCTCACGTTCCTCTCATAGATTTATAACGCCCCCCCTGCCTAATGAGGCGCACCCCACAGTTTGAGAAACTTTGTGGTAGCTAGTACTAAATAAAATTTAAGTAGTGTAGCGTATTGGATACGATAACTCACAGTCAGGCTAGAGGTATAAATATGTACAATTTATTTACAAGCACATCTCAAAAAATATTCTTACATCCAGGCCACGTTTTTACCTTCTGCTTCCAGCCCGGAACCCTCGAAAACCGGTCGCCCGCATGTCCCTCTCTAGAGGAGTCTATTCGGAAAGTTAGGGGAAAGGCATTTTTGGCAGCCCTTCTCCCATACAATCTCAGGCAATACGCCATCCGCTCTCCGACTATGAAATCATGTGTTGTCATAATAATAATCGTTACAGTAGGCTCTAGGTCAGTGCTTCTCAAACTTTCTATACTTGCGACTAGTAGCACGCACAGGAATTTTTCAAGAGGGGGGTCCAGGGTCGAAAGTTGTCCATTCTTGTGTCGTGCTCCTTTTGTTTTTATCGATTTTCGAGAACAATAAACAGTAAAAAATTAATTATTGAATAAATAATTAGCATTAATTAATAAAATTAATCATTAATAACAAATATTTAATTAAATTCTACGTACTATATACTTAGAATTATAACCATTCGGGGAAAAAAAATCAAGGTTTTTTTGGGGGGGAGGGCTCCGGACCACACACTGCTTGCGACCCAATTTTCAATCATGATTTTCCTCACCCCCTCCATACAATAAGAATACATTGAAATTAATAATAATATACTTTGTCGTAAAGCTACAATACGACTCTAATTATAAACCTTACAAATTATTAAAATAAGTATTAAATTTTGTATATGATTTTATGACATGCCCCAAGGGTCACTAGTAATTATTAAACTTGTTCTTAACTTAATACTATTAAATTAACTATGAAACACATTGTGTGTGTAGCACTGATACATTTATAAGTGTAATATATCAGTGTATTTTATTTTTTATTATGTCAGAATGTATTTTGCTTTGCTTCCTTTCAGCAAAATAATTTTTTTTTTAATAAATAAGCTTTTGTTTTTGATTTGTTGACACACTCGCGCCCCTTGTAGGGCCCGTCTAGGGGGTTTGAGAAACACTGCTCTAGGAACAAAAATAATTTCAATCAAAATATGTAATAAAAAAGCCACATACATAAAAGTTTACTTCCCTTTTAAATTATTTTCAGTTATCGTACATTTTTCTAAGAGAGGAAAATGACGATAGAGTAATAAATAAGAAAAAGGCTCGATATATAATTTCTTTATGACAAAATTAAATAGAATCATGCCCTCTCTATTCCTGTAATACTACTTCTTCTCTTTAAATATAAAGGAAAAAAAATACAAAAATAAATTTTTTGAAAAAAATTTACTTGTATTATGAAAGATATATACTTGGGTTTAAAAATTGATTTAAAGAACTGTAATAATTTAACCAATTGTAATATCTTGAGGCAATTCTTCTTTTTTTCTTTTTTTTTTTTTTTTTGTTCAGAAAATACTTTTTGTTGAAGATTTTGTCTTCCATGATATAATTATGTTTCTATTAAAAAGAATAGTATCTCGAAAGGAAAGATATATCTGATATATAAAATAAATTTTATTATACATATTTAATCTTTTTTTCAATAGTTTTATTTTGTTCGAATATATCTCTTGTTCGTTTACTTAATGCTTACAGTTTAATAGATATATATTACAAACAAATAATAATAATAATTACATATGTCTATATATTAAATATACTTTGTCAAATAAATGTTCAAACTCATGATATAAATACAGTTATATTTTTATTCAAATATATTTTATTAGTCTTATTCAATTTGTAATTAAAGTATTTCAAGTTACTTAATATTTCATAATTATTATTCAATTTTTGAAAAAGTTATAAATTTATTACCTAGCCCAACGAAATATTTTATTTAAAAAATCATAAATGTGTTTCATTGTTTTCCTAATTTTCAGTTCCTACTATTAGCTCACACTCGCTGTGTATTTATTTATCTTGGTGGAATTTTCAATCGTTAGTAAAATACATTTTAAAACTCTCAATTGAGCTGAAGTTTTATATACATGATTATTTTGGATGACAATACAGTAATTTAATTATAATTAATAAAAATTATTTGATTAATTTATTATTTAAATTATTATAATATTAATTATAATTATTATAATAATTTATAATTAAATTATTTAAAGAATTACAAATAAAGCCACGTTGGCATCATTTTTACCGAATTAGCGACCATTTTGGAGACTTGTGTCAAAACTTGAAAATGTTTTTTTCTCACGCTTTAAAGCATTCAGTTAAACTGAAATCGTATATACACGATTGTTTTGGATGACAATACGATACTTCAATGGTAATTAATAAAAATTAATTACCACTTAATGTTGTGATTCTGTCCTATGTATATACACATTTATATTAATTTTGTAACTATTTCACAAAATTAGCTAAAATAGAATTTTTCTTAGTCAATCTAAGTAGGAATTGACTTAATTTTTTTTATATTACTTGCTTTTATTAATTTTCTATCAACAGCAGCACCTTCACCTATAGTTTCCTGATACACAGCAAATACTTTCCTTTAAACAAAATGGAAAATATTAATGTTGACCACAAATAACTTAGAGATGCGAAAAAATATATTAATTTTCGTAATTAAGCCAGCGGAATCTTCTTCATTAAGACATTCTCTAATTAGTAACATGAGTTATTAAATTATCAGATAGTATATCGTGTTCGCTTCTATGAAAGTATTCCAAATAAGATTAATGTTGCGCCACTTTTCTTTGGCCTCTAGAGATGACAACCTATCTTTCAAAACAGAGAAAATCCACGTTGCTCTATAATTGAAGGTGCCATTCATGTCGGTGTAGCTTATGGAGTGAAGATTAAAATTAAAAATACGGCTGAGTACTGCTAGAAATGAAAAAGGCTGGAAGCAGTAAGTATTTTTCTCAATGCCATCCAAAAGGAGAAGCCTTTGAAACTTTCCTCATTATTCGAATCATGGAACGAAAGAGTAAAAAGAATGTTTCCTCTGCAAGTAAAAGGCTCATTTAAGCTTGCACTTGAAGGTTGCTCAACTTTTCAGATTCATTTTTGCCGTTGCTTAAGTTTCTCTAAATTTTAATCTACCTCTTGAATGTAGGCAGTTCTTTTAAAAATGATAATGATTTAGAATGCAAAGATGTTATTAAATTTTCGTAGCTTTTGAAGAGAGCTTGGAAAATTAATTTTTTTTTTCGTTGCCACTCTTAGAGCTGTCTTAATTGTCCATTTAGTTCTGTTTGAAATGAAATTGGTTTTTCCTTTTAATTAAATGTGGAAAATTAACTCAGTTTCGATTTTTTTTCCAGTAATGAAGTTATTAAAAGGTTATAAAAGATTGTCACATATAGAATTAACAAACTGGAAAAGAAACAATACTATTATCCTTGAAAAGAAATGATCCGGCACAATATTTTAAAGATATAATTTGTTTACGAGATATAATTGAAATAAATTCTATTAATATTTATAGAAATTTTTATGAGTTTCATGTTTCCTTAAAAAATGGCATCCAGTAAGTCCATGACGAAAAAAAATGTTATTTTGCAGTTATTCTGAATTGATTTTTCATATAAAGTATGAACATTAACTCAAATAATGAAATACTTTTTTCAACTGATATTCTCCTAATCCTTATCGAATTTTGAAACATATTTCATACAAACATTATCCCATGAGATTATTTTAAAATTTAAGGGTTTTAAATGATCAAAGAAACATTATTTTAAGGCCAGTTATTTTTATTTATACACGGGAGGGGGAAGGGGGGGAGATAGAGGTGTAACTGTGTTCCAAACATTGGAACCATTAAATGTCTGTATTGATTAATAATTACTACATATTCTATAACTCATTCTATTAAATAGTTTTTAAGGACCAAAAATTCCCCCAAGAGGCTTGTTAGTGAGAAGGTCGCGAGTAGACCGTTACATATAAATCTTTAATCAATTTCATATTTTTACACGTTGAAGAAGAAACTTTAACTTTTAAGGTAAACATTAAAGGCTATAGCTGGGTTTTTAGAGCTTATTTTATTACAAACATTGTAATCTACTTGTATAGGTACCTCGATGCGTGTTGGATAATTCTGAGGATTTCGTTCCTGACAAATACCGTCTCGAATCCGCCGCGTAGGCGTGAGACTCAGTCAAAACAAATTGTAAACACGAATATAACTAAAATCTGTTAATCAATTAAGTAAGTTATTAGTTTCTGCTTAGAAAATCCACCCACGCGAATAAATTACAAAGGATCAATGGCATTACTTTTCTAACAGAAGTAGCTAAAACGCGTGGTCCAAATGGGAAATGAAACATCCCTCAAAAGGAGCCACTGTAATTCTTTAAGTGGATAAACCAGTGACTCCCAAAATGATTTATATAGACCTATAGGAGTCTATGACGACCTGCAAGGGGCCTATGTCATCGAAAAAATAATTTGGGGCTCGTGGGGGGTTCTACGATAGTAGCTCTCATTACACAAGATCGTGACTTTAATTTTAAATGAGATTTAATCAAGAGGAAACCAGACTTATCTATTTAACAGATTTATTTACTAAATTTAATGAGGTTAATTTGCAGTTATAAGGCAACAGCATAAATTTTATTAAAACAAGATCTACATTCCAGCCTTTCTTACCAGAACTAAGCAAAAGGAGTATAATAACGGACGTAGCAAATTTTTCCAGTTTCTGAATTGTCAGACAATCTACCAAGAAAAAAGAAGTTTTAAACTACGTCGAAGATTTAAATGCCCTTATTTTAGATTTTGAAGCAAGGTTTAAGAATGTCTTGACTATCGTAATACCACAGTAGGTAATGAATTCATATGGTCACATTGTAAAAAAAAAATGTCAGATCACAAGAATTAGGGACTAACGAAGATCTTGAAGTATATTTTAGGAACGGATGTCAATAATTTTGGCTTTAAAAAGATATATATATATATATATACCTGTTATTTCATATTATGGAATATCTTGAGAAAGTGCGCTTGCCGATCTCCGAAACAAAAAAAGAAAGAAAAAAGACAGGACACTATTAACCAAGGATATATTTAGGGTTACACCTGACAAGATTGATGTTAAATGTTGAAAATTTGTTATTGCATCCCCAGATTCATCCCTCCTACTAAAAGCATTTGTTTGATGCTAAGTTATTTTATGTATTAATTAAATTTTAATTTAATGAATTAAAATGTCCTTTCTAAAGTTTTAGGCACTATACCCCTCACTGCAGTTAAAAATTTAAATCTTTTTTTGAAGAAAGTAAATATATACCTGCTGTCAAAAACACACTTAAGTTGAAGAATTTACAAAGATTTAATATTATGTTATTAAGTCTACCTTATGCCAAAAAACCTGTCAAGGGGTCAATGAGGCAAAAAAATTTGGGAACCTCTGGGATAAGCCATCAAAGTTATTTTTCTAAAGGAACACTGGAATCAGTTGATATAACTATCGTAATTCTGGGTGACTCTCACAACTTCTACACTGTCAGCATTTCAGTATACTACTATCCTCATCTTATTCTACTTTAATTCGCCTTATATACTCCGCTTCGTTAGGATATCTTATTTCTCCTGTAAGAAGGTGGTAATTAATACTTGTAATGATATCTAAGTAAACATCATATTTGATTCAAGAGTGAAACTTTGTGAGATAAGCATTATATACTCACGCTAAATACATTTACGAGTAATGTGTGTTTAATAATACAAAAATACAGTTTGGATTTCTATTGTTACGAATTTTACGTAAAAATAGTGTAAATAATTTGTTTTTGAATGTGTAATGCATTTATATTACTCAATGTTGTATTAAATGTATCCTTATTACACTGTAGCTATCTTATATTTATAGAACAATAAATTATATTTGTATTAAAAAAATTACATTTTCAAAATTTTTTTTAAAAAATTCAATATTTTCAAATGTTTTGAAATACACAAAAGATATATTATTCTTAAATAATGCCAGGTTTAAAGAGTATGATACATTTTATAATTCTATAAAGTTTTATACATCAGAGGCTACTATTTTAGAAAATAGCGTGCGCAACGCAAACATTATTTAATACTTATTACCTATTTTTTCATATGCTTATAATTTTTAAAATTATGATTATATTTCAAACATTTTGTACTTTTTTGAAGTCATAAACCTTTGTAAATGTATAAATGATTCGAATTATTTAATTTAAATTTAAAAGAATTATGCCTGTTTGAAAATTGTTTATACTTTCACCCCTCGAGAAAAAGTTAACACCCCTACGAACTCTTAAAAATCTATAAATTCGTTAAAAATATGGCATTCATTTCATTCATCAGTGTTATATGTGAATCCTCCATGAAAAGTGGAGAGAAAAGTGCTGGTTTTAAAAGAGAAAATAGTACACTTTAAACACCTTGAGATAATTAATCCTAATTAAGAGAGTTAACCATATATTATGAGTGATTAGAACAATAGCAGGTGCTGACCTACGATAAGAATAATTAACTCTCACAAATGAGTAAGTTAATCTCTGACAATTATCGCATATCAAGGAATCTTCAGAGAACGAAATAACCTGACCTAATACGCCCCTGACCCAAAAAATAAATTTGATCCAGAAATTTCGAATCGATATTCCGTTTCTTGAGTAGCTTTTTTCTTGGGTAAAATTTTTTTAAATATCACTTAAGAGATTGCTTGTGATCATCATGAATATGATTCTTCATTCTTTTACTTATTATTTTTCAATTCTTACTATCAATTCATACTCTCCCATATATTGTTACGTTGATCGGAGTTCGAGGAATTTATGTAAATCAGCCACAAAGTACAAGACAGTTCTTTAAGATCGATGAGATATTATTATTGAAAATACAATCCTTTAAGAACCGGATTCAACAGCAATATTCGCATAAAAAATCTCAGAAGGTTTTCACAAGCACAATTATCACAATTTCACAAGCACAGAAGGTTTCTCAAGCACAATTATCAGTGTTTAAAATACACGAATTTAAAAGATTATTCCTAAGAACAGCCAAGAGCTAATCGCTAGTCCAAACAATGCTCACTAATCGCTGGTCGAAATGAGATTGACTCGTTGCGCCGAGCAACGCTCTATTTATAGATCAGGTGGAAACTTCCAGAAAGATCCTCTTACGTCATAGAGCGTGAAAATAGTGCATTTCTCCACAGATTTCTGGAAGGATCCAGTGGGTCTGGAACTCAATATCATGGTCGCCAATGTCGTGTTCCCATTGAATCAACATTATATCGTACGGAACGGCGTAGCTTGTGAATATTACAATTTTAACTTAATATAAATATAACATAAAGTAATATAAATGTATTGCACGTCCAAATACAAATTATTTACACTATTTACACAAAATTCGTAACAAAATATAAATATACATCCTGTTCAAATTTTCAATGATAAATGAAATACTTTCTATTCATCCACTCAAGTTCAAATACATTTTTTTAAATGTGTACTAGATGACACTTGACGTTAATACAGTTTTTTTCAAATATTAACTCATAAGTTCTATTTAACTAATTAGGGGCTGCGGTAGCCCAGTGGTCAATGTATCGTATCATGGCAGGCATGCCATGAGTTCTAGCCCAATACCACTGAAGACCCGCCGTGTAGGACAGCGATACACGTTAAATCTTTCGAGAGCTGAAACGTCCTCCCGTTGGTATGGTTTGGTTGTTAGGAGAGGGGGTCTCAGGTAAGGTGTCGTCCACGTCCCTTGACCATGGTTCAAAATTACGTGGTCCGTCGTCAAAGCCCTCGTGTAGCTGAACAGTGCGACGTTAATACTCACTCACTCACTATTCAACTAATTATTAAATAGTAACAAACAAAAATAATAGTTCAACACAATATAGGACACCAAATAGACCAACACCAAAAAGTAAAATCGCTTTTTGTGTTCCTGTAGCGCAATGGACTTCTAGTACAAAGGTCGTGGTTTCAAATTCTACTTGGAATGGCATAATTTCTGAGAATGTGATTGTTAAATTAATAAATAGTAACAAACAAAAATAATAGTCCAACACCATATAAAGAAAGGAAAATTGCTTTCTATTTTGCCACTTAATATTATGATTCTGTCACATGTATATTCATATGTATATACATATTTATATTAGTTGTAATTTTTTTAAAAAAAATTAACCAAAATAAAATATTTCTTTGTTGACCTAAGTAGGAGTTGACATTATTATTTTTTTTTATGTTGCTTTTCTCATTCAGTTAATTGTAATATTGTCAAAATTTTTGTTTATTGGCTCAAATGTTAATCGATGAATTTATATATAAATTTCGCTTTCTATTATTTTTAAGCTTGCTAATTGATTATAATAATGAATATTCGTGAGGAAAAATTATATCTAGCATTTTTTTAAGGAACGTAATTTTCTAGTGCTAGATAGATCTTTTGAATTTATAATAAACATTTCTCTTTATTTTTTTTATTTTTTTTATAAATAAGTTGTTTTTTTTATTTTTCGACATGTATATGTTTTGGCTTCAGGTAATCAAGTAATAGCTTATAAAATACATTACCCAAGCTGTGTTATCCAATATACTGTATAGAATATTCAAACGTATTAGGTATTTGAAATCAGGTTATTACTAATATTTATATGACAAAATCCATATTAAAAATTTTATTTATTTATTTTCGTGATTTTTTTATGATTATTAAAATTTTTTATTTATGAATAGGTATTATTAAATGCATGCATTTGTTCTAAATTTATTATATTTGCAATTTGTGATTAAATTCATTTTAAAGTTTTTTTTTTTTGAGTAAAGAAAAAGGTAAATAAAAATAAAAGTGAAAGTAAAAAGTCTCCCCGTAAGTGATAAAATGTATAGCTATCTCTATTCCACGGCCTATCCATTTCTTTCGAGGATATTTTTTACTACGCTCCGCTCAACAAATTGAATTTCTCGTTTTTGTACATATACTTCCCTTCACTTCAAGTCTTTTGTCATTGTTTTTCTTACCAGTGACGTCTATGATACCTATCCGAAGTACGTGAATTGAATGTGCATGTACATGAGTACGGTTGTGTGATTAAAAAATACCGAATAAGGTTTTTCGATTTAAAATTCGTGGATGTCTTCAAAGAATTTCTAAGCCAGATGGTCAAAAGGCAGAGGTGGATCTCATTAAAATGACCAGTCCGTGTTATTTGCTTTGATTCAGTATGCGTGAGAATTTTTTGTAAACTCATTTACAGTAACATTTCGTTTCTGGGACAGAACTGGAATTTTTTTTTACTGATATACCATTTGCTGTTTTTCTCTGCCTGTGCCGTCTGTCAAAAGAGTTTACTGTTTTATTTAAAGAAATGAACCATAGAACAAAGAAAAAATATAATGCAGTGATTCTCAAACTTTCAATATTGGTGATCCAATATTCAATCATATAATTTCCATCGCCCCCTTCCTTCATTCAAGAACAATATATAGAATTCATTAAGTAATACCGGGTGTTTTTAAAAGAATATCAGAGTTTTAACACTTTATAGTATTTATCACATATAAGTTACAGGTATAATTCATACATTGAATGAAAGAGTAACTGAAACAATTTTACCTACAAGTTTATAAATGTTGAATGTGAGCCCCATTAATCCTGCGGCACAAATAAAGTCGATAGTCGAGTTCATCTCAACTTTTTTCAATGTGTCTGAGGAAGTTTTTGCAACATCTGCTTCCATCCTGTGTCTTAAGTCTGATAGGTCAGCTGGTAGCTTAGAAACGCACACACAATTCTTTATGAACCCCTACAGATAAAAGTCACATGGCGTCAGATCGGGTGAACGTGGAGGCTTTTTGCGGCAATCCATTGGTTGGGTACAGTGATATTTAACCAATCGCGTACTGAAAGATGCCAGTCAGGTGGTGAACCATCTTGCTGCCAAATAAAGTTATTTGGTTCACTTTCATCCAATTGACGAAATAGCCATAGTTGTAGAGCATCAAGATAGGCAGAGCCAGTTACAGCCTTGATCATCCCGTACTTTTTCCTTTACAAAGACAGGCAGGGCAGTTGTTTCAAATTGATGATACTACCTAGGAATGTTATTATCATTTGGAGGTTGACAACCGAAATTAATACAGAACGCTCGTTGCGCAATAATAGCAGATTCTGTCTTTGCAAACTAGAGAACTCAAAACGCTTTCTGCTTACTAGTCGTCATTTATCTACTATCGCGTTGATCGGCAAGAAACGGGAAGAATTAGTATACGTTTCGCGCACACGCGCACACATGCCAGCAAACAAAACTATTTCAGTTGCTCTTTCATTCGATGTATGATTCATACTAATATGTAATGTATACTATATATAAAGCATTAAAACTCCGATATTCTTTTAGAAACACCCGGTATAGTACTTTGACGTTAAAGCTACAACACGGTTTTAACCTCTTAAGTGCCACTGGAGTATATAAACGTTTCGCTCAGCAAAAACGTTAATTACCCTAAACGTATATATACGTATTTCCGAAGTACGATCTCTTATATGCACTGCTATCCATAAAATTATTCCAAAGGATTTGAAATTGCAATAAGTGTTTGCTGAGGATTTACTTATTTAGAGGATTTGCTTATTTATTCCTTTTCTTCCCTTCCCCCAATACATCAAATACGCTTGTCTACGTGGAAAATGGTGGTATTGGGGAGCGAATCGCATAACTTTTAATCGGCAGTTAAAGAATTAATTATAAAGCGTACGAATTATCAAAATAGTTGTTAATTTTTGTATGTAATTTATTATTTGACAAGCCCACTGGGGTCACTGGTAATTATTTAACTTGTTCTTAACTTACTGTTGTTCAATTAATTATAAAATACATTGTGCAATACTGACTATTTATAATTGCATTATATCAGTGAAAATATTAATTGTATTTTTTTATTATGTGAGAATGAATTTTGTTTACTTTCAGTAAATTAATAATTTTTTAAAAATTATTTATTTTTTATTTTCGACTTTTCGATATGCTCGCCGCCCCCTCGTAGAGATATCACCCTAGGGAATTGCGCCCCACAGTTTGAGAAACGCTGATATAATGTTTATTTTCTGAATGTCTATTGAGTAAGGAGAAATGACACGTTTGTTTCTTATGAGAACTCTGTTTCATATTTTGTATTTTCTAGCTGTCCCCACTATAAGTAATGTTTCTCAGTTGCTTATGAAAGCTATCATTAGGATGAAAAAGCATCTTTGATACTTTGAATCATCCTGCGTCAGATACCAAATATTTATACATCCAAATATGTTTAATAAAATATTTCTTTCGAAGTATAAAAGAATAAATTCTTATATAGCAATAAAATAATATAAGAGTATAATGCATAATATTAATATTATTTAATAGTTTAACAGTGATAACTATGCATGCAATAATGATAACTGTGCAAATATAACGCAAAATCCACTACAATTAGAGACTAATATAAACGCAAGATATAAATATTGCCATTTAATTATTTTGACAAATTTGGAAATAAATTACATATTACCAGTTCAGATGTATAATTATGAAAGAAATTTTAACTTTTCGAAACTCTTTTAAACAAAATGAATTATTTTTTTAAATGATTTTGTGATAAGGATTTAAGATGTATTTAAAAAAAATAGCAGTCAATAAAATTTTTCATATTTATCAGATTTGAAACTGAAAATTCATAAAACTTTCTAAAATGATTTGTAAGATTTTATTTTTAAGCAAAAACTAAATAAAATTTTTTTGTCTCAGAACGAAAACGTATATATTTAAACGTACACAATAAACCATTCTTTGATATTAGTTTATTATTTTATTATTAACACAATAAACCATTTTTTGATATTAGTTTATTATTTTATTAACACAATAAACCATTTTTTGATATTAGTTTATTATTTTATTATTATTTTGCTTCTAAATATAACCCTTTCAAGGAAAAGAAAATAAAAATTTAATGTTCTCGCTTAACATGTATTGATTCAACCAACAATATTTAATCAGACTATCTGAAGAAAGCATGTTTTTTGAATAGTGTAAACAACTTCTAGCAGCTAAAGTTATTTAACAATCGTTTGAGCAGTTAAGTTGTATTTTTGTACACATGGTATTCAGCATTTATAAATTATTTAAGTATGCAAACGACATTTATTTTCCCTATACTTAAATACTTCGATGCAATAAAAAGTAAAATACACACACACACAATTTTCTTAAGGCTACATTAGATTCATAACATGAAGTGACGTAAGACTTGAGATAGATTTTATTTTAAGGTACCTGATAACTTGCGACAACTTAAACAAAACAAAAAAATAGAGGTGCTCTTTTTGTGGTTTTTAGATTTATTTAGTACGTTGTAAGAAAAAAGGCTAAAATTAAGACGAGAAAAATAAATTATTACTTCTAAAATGGAAAAAAATGAGTAAAAATCGACAAAAAGCTACATGAATGGGCCCTGTTCTGTACAAATAGTAAATGAACGAATTCTAAATTTTTCAATTTTGATGTATTACTTTGCTATACCTTTTTGAAATGACCTTCAGAATAAGAGATATTTTAATTTTTATAAAAACTAGAGCACTTTATCTTAGTTATTATATGATTTGTTTAAAAAAATCCAGTGATTATATTCACATAAAGAACTAAATTTTGTACTAAACAGTGATTGATGCATCTGAAGGTCATAACACTTCAGCTGTTATTCTTAACATACACAAAGAACTTCAGCAAATTATTTTAAAAACTTTTTGACCAATTGCTGTCCCCGTTTGAGCTTTTCGAAGAAAACACATTTCGAGTAAAGCGCATTTTAAAGTTTGCTATCTTATGTAAAGTTATGGAATTTTCTTTTATACCGAAGTAATTGTAGTTTTTGTTCTAGTGAAGGGAAAATATAAAAAACTTGGTATCTTTTTATAAAGCTACTAAAATGACCTATATAATAAAATCATAAAAAAAAAATTGTCAATCTTTTTTTTTAAAAAAAAATCATGATCTTAGGGTAGTTGGATACCTTAAGGCAAGGTTTTGAAGGTCATTTAAATAAAGTTTTACTTAAGTCTGATAAACACCCAGAACCTTATGAAGTCAAAGCATAAAGTGGGGGAAACCTTTTCCTTTCCAGCTTCCGTTTTTTTCCCCTTCAAATTTCCCTGATTATCATTGTCAACAGCAACTATAAATCTCTTTCATCTGAACTTCTGCAGAAGTTGTACAGAAGAAGATATCTGAAGAATAAAGAAGAGACATAAAGCTACTTTAACAAGGTTTCTCTGCGGATCATCATTATTATAAGGTTACAACGTTGGTATAACGAAGACAACGTCATTCTAAATTGAGTACAGCCCTGTCCCGTCTTCGTTAGAGACACAATCGGAGATCTTCGAAATGGACTTAATTTTTTGCCAAATGAAAGAGAGTTCCTTTTGTAAATGCTAAAATTGTTATTGTTGTATAGTAAAACAGAAAGTGTATTCATTCTCATATATTTTCATAAATTATTGAATGTTAATGAAAAGAATGATTTAATCTTCAAAAAATAAATAATAAAAAAAACTAGTCTGCTATAGCACGCAGAAGATTTTTTTAAACCAAATAAGATCTCATATGTCAAAAACTTGATTTACATTTTCAGTTACCAGATAGGTTAGTAAAAAAGGAACAATATATTGTGTTTATATTTAGAAACACTATAAAGAATTGTAACAGATATAGAATTCATTTCACTATCTCTGCTGTGAATATATATTTCGTTGATTTTTACCATTGGAAATATTTTATTTTTAGGGAAATATGTTTAATACCAAAAATATATCAATTTTAAATGAGGGATTTGATTTGATTGATGTCGCATTCTATAGCAACAATAGGGCACTAAACTAAGGAAACCCTAAATTATTGCCAAAATTTTAACGGGAAATTTCACAAAAACAAAATGTATGTACATGACTAAGCAGTCTAGATTATTGGACCGTAATGGACTGGAAAAGAAATCCTGTCTGAGGTGATAAATAGAAAACTCTGCACTTTTACGGAAGAAATTAAAAATATGTGATCTTTATGTTAGCAATGAATACATTTTAATCGGACAATTTTATATTTATTCGTCTGAATTGTAGAAAACGAATTATTTTAAACTATTTTTGAATTTATGATATTCTTATTGAATTGGCAATTATTCATATATTCGAAATTAAACTGTTGGTTACGATTCAGTTTTGTTCTAAAATCACGAACTACTTATTTAAATTGTTGTTGGATTTTAGAAAACTTTGATGACATATTTTCAGATTTCACAAATGAAAAAAAATATCGTATTTACTCGAATCTTAGCCGCACTTTTTTCCGATGTTGACCCTACTGAAAATAGAGTTCGGCTAAGAATCGAAGAAAAAACTACTCATTGGTTGGGGTAATTAAAGTAATTATAGGGTTTTGAATGTATTTAAAAGTTTTCAACACTGGTAAAATAACTATCACTTCTTATTATTTCTAATTTTAAATTTATTTTAATTTTTTAAAATAAGATGACAATAAACCATTATATACTATGTTATATTTTTTACAAAAACCTATTCAAAATTAGGAGTGCTGCTTGGAATCGTTGGTGGCTTATATTCGAATAAATACAGTAATTCGAAGTATTTCATTTTTTTTTAGTAGGCATTTTAATAACCAATTTTGACTTCGTTCTTTATGAATTTTGAATTCTTTTTTGATACTGTTTACATATGTTATACACATATATGATGTACGCATCTAAGAAGGGCTATTACTTCCAGATTTCATTAAAGCCTAGAAGTTAAAGAACCTTAACATTTATTTCCTCTTATACTCTTAAAATTAACTTATGATTTCCAAAATTGTTGAATTTATAGATAAAAGTTTTTTAACCAAAAAATAAGTGAGAACAAAGCAAGTGATAAATAGAACACAAGTTTTCCTGATTTCGGAATAATTCTAAATTAATTTAATTTACAGAAAAATGGCACATGAAATATTTATGTTTATGAGTGCCGTGTAAAACAATTTCAATTATTTTCTGAGATATTCATTTCTGATTAAAAATAGATTTTTTTAGTTTTTTGCATAGGAAAAAAAAAATTATATTTTAGGCTTATTATAAAGTACTGAAGTATATAGAGTTTTAATTCTAATATATTTTAAGTGATGTTTTTTATTAATTAAATATTAATTTGTGATAAATTTAAAATCAAGTTCAAAATAAATAACAATATTTATTTTCATAAAATTCAGAAAGCATTTTATTTTAAGATATTGATCGGATGTGTAAACTTACATTTCTATTAAAGTTCAAAATATTGTTGAGATCACTTGCAATCAAATAATATCCATATAAGAAGTATACTATTATTTATATAAATTATTTGCATCCTCAGTCAAAATGTGTTTTCTATTCGATTTCTATAAAGGTATATTTTTTGCTTAGTGTCTGAATATTTAATAACGTAACTAAAACTTCATGTGATTCTTAAATATGAATATTTGTTCGTAATTAAGAAAATAAATGTTCTACAAATTGTGTTATGAATATCTAAATAAGAATCTGTTGCATTATCTCACCTAAACAATAGTTCGTATTATTTCGTTGCTTAAAAGAGTATTTGCATATGTTTAACACAATTGTTTTCTCTAATATATTATACGCACGAGCTATATGTCTTGTTAAACCCTTACAGTTAATCAAAGTTACACTTTTCAAAATTAAGTTTTATTAAAATATTTGCTGCATAATATTAAATAATAATTTTGAAAAGTTTTTCTGTATTTACATTTGGTTTTTGATTTCTCAAAGAGTTCAATACTAGTATTTGCAAAAGTACAATGTTTGCGCGTTTCGCATTTTTAATTCGCTGAACATTTACTTTTCAATTTATATTTAGTAATAATAATAATATTTAAAGTGATTTTGTCTCATAACAGAATTCTTTTGAGGACACAGTTTTATTGAATTCTCATTATTTTTCTTTATTTGAATGGGTGCAATCCTGCATCAGTTTCATTTAAAGAAATAATTGTTAAATAATAACTTGTCTGCGTAAATTCAATTATTATTAAAAATTTATCACTCGAATTATCAAGAATTTTTAAATTTTTACAAATTATTCTCACTCCCATTCAAGCTCTAGATAGATATTTGTCCTATACTTTTAAATTCATTCCTTATTAAATCCCATGATTAGTTTTAAAATAATTGATTTTACAAAAAAAAAAATGAATATATTTTTGAGAATAGTAATTTATTTATAAGTTGTTAGCATGTTTGATCATTTGGCCCTTATTGTTCTCAAAATAAGCGTACGGTGATCGAATGAGACAAAATGTTTACAAGAAAGTATACTTAACTTATTTGCTTATCATAATAAATACTTTGAATAGAATAGTTTCAAATACACTGACCTCCAAAAGTTAAAGTACAACGCATTTATCGAAGTTCTCCATTAAAAATGACAGAAACACTTTCACAATTTAATGATACGGGAACGTCTAACGTGAATATTACCTATTTAAAATGTGGAAAACTCTTGATTCCGCAAAAAAGTTATCTTCGCAGCAACAACTTTCAAGCGTTTACGCGCGCGCGTGGTGACATATATACAGTTCTGCAAGTATTGTTTCTTTTACTTCTACTAATAATAAAAATAAAGGAAAGGTCAAAATATAGTTTTGAAAGATGTATGATTATCTTAAATAAAAATATTTTTGGAAATGAATAAATTATTCTAGTATATACATAGTGCGGCAAATAAGTTTTAAGACTCGTCCATGAGCTCAGACTGTAATGGTGAAATGAGTGCAAATGCGCATGTGTTATAATGTCCATGCTCTGCTGACACACTGTGAACAAATGGATGGCATTTAGTTAAGCTGAGAGATGACGAACGTTCATTGCAGAAGTGAATTTTTTTCATGTTGATTTTTAAGATGGAGAAAAGAGCTGTAATTACATTTTACGCAAAACTTGGTAAAAGTGCTTCAGAAACATACCAACTCATGAAACAAGTTTACGGTGATAGTTGTTTAAGTAGATGAAACGTTCTTGGATGGAAGTGATGCGGTAGAAGATGACCAGCGTAGTGGAAGACCAAATACCATCTAGAACACCTGAAATTAATGAGAAAGTACAAAATTTCGTGGTAAACGATCACTGTGCGTTATTAACAACGATGTCAGACTCTTTAAGCATCAGCAAAGAAATAATTCGAACCATCTTGAATGAAAATTTGGGCAAAACAAAAGTGTGTGCTAAATTTGTATATCCCCTGTACAAAAATCAATGAGAAGTGCACATCGCAGAAACATCATTTCAGCCACGGAAAACGATCCAAAGCTCTTGAAGTCCATTGTTACAGGTGATGTGAAACCTGGTGTTTCTAATATGGCCCTGAAACAAAACGACAAAGTGCGGAAAGGAAGTCAGAAAATTCACGATAAGCCAAAAAAGAAGGAAAATTCCATCAAAAACTAAAACAATGCTTATAACATTCTTTCATGCTAGGGGTATTATCCACAAAGAATTTGTTCTAACTGAACAAGCAATTACATGTCAGTACTACTTAGGTGTTTTAAAGCGTTTGATGACCAGAATTCTTAGCACTCGTCCAGAATATCGGATTGAAAACAGTTGGTGTTTGTTACACGAAAATGCACCCAGTCACACCTCCCTCGTTGTTCGTCGATTTTTTGCAAAAAATAATGTCTGTGTGTTGAACCATCTGACGTATTCACCTAATTTAGCACCCTGTGATTACTCCTTGTTCTCTTTTGAGGATATTTCCACCTTACAAGTAGCTTCGACGCATGCTTTGCAAGCCATTCCACAAAGTGATTTACAACAGGCGTTCGATTCCTTAATAAATCGCTATAACAAGTGCATTATAGCCGAAGGGTACTTTTTTGAATAAAAAACCAAAACAGTAATTAATTTCTTGTTTATATATCGTTTTGTGGGCACAGTCTTAAAACTTATTTGTCGCACTGTGTATGTCGCAGGAAATTGTCGAAACCAGAAATTTCATGAAATCCCTAAGGGATAGAATTAATTGACGTGAAAAGTTAAAATAACGTCTCTTCAAGGTCATTTCCATGATTGAAAGTAAGGGATTTTATCAAACCCTCAAATGCTTCAGTGAAATGAAGAAATGAACTAGTCAGGATTTGCATTTTCAAAATTCTCTCCAGCGGGAGAGACACCTGGAAGAGGGTCGAGTCCTTGTACTTCCTAACCCTACAGGTAGTACTATCGATCCCCTAAATATCAACCCCATATCTTTAAAAAAATGGCACCATAGGATTAACATACAGTTTGATATTTTAGTGTGTAAGCAAACATGATAAAAGATGTTATACATAAAAAAAATACCAGCCTAATTTTCTAACTATTTGTTAATTAGTTTCGAATAAATAATTTGTATTTCATTGACTACTGTTGTATTACTTACTTCTACGTTTAATAACGCACCATATTTGTTAAATAAACCCTTTTAAACTCTTCACAATATTATTCCATCATTTCACTGAAACATGTCAAGGATTTGTTCAAATCCCTTACTTTTATCAGGGAAATTACCTTGAAGAGACGTTATTTTAACATCTCCCATCATTTATCATCTCCCTTAGAGATTTGATGAAATTCCTAGTTCCGTCATTTTCCTGTGACGTATATAACATTTATTTCTATACCTGGATCAGGTGATTCCTGCATTTTAGAGGTACACTATAGAGCAGTGCTTCTCAAAATTTCAATACTTGCGACCCAATATTCAATCAGTATTTCCATCGCGCTTCCCTTCCATACAATAACAATGTTTTGAATTGAATAATACTATATTTTGACGCTAAAGCTACAATACGATTTTAACCTCTTAAGTGTCACTGGCGTATATTTACGTCTCGCTCAGCCAAAACGTTTATTGTCCTGAGCGTATATATACGTCGTTTCGAATTACGATCTTTTCTGTGCATTGTTATCCATAAAATTATTCCGAAAGCTTTGGAATGCAATAAAAGGAAGAATTTACTTATTTCAGAGGATTTGCTTCTTTATTCCTTTTCTTTCCCCTACCTCCAGCCTTCCAATACATCACATGCACCACCTAATGCGTCTAGGTGGAAAAAGGTGTCATTGAGGAGTGAACTGCGTAACTTTTAATCAGCTGTTAAGAGATTAATTATAAACAGTACAAATTATTAAGATAATTTTTAATTTTTGTATATAATTTTATATCTGACAAGCCCGTGGGTTCACTGGTAATTATTAAATTTGTTCTTAACTTAGTATTGCTAAATCAATTTTAAAATACATCGTGCAGTACTGATACATTTATAAGCGTATGATATTAGTGTTCATGTGTATTTTATTTTTCATTATGTCAGAATGGGTTTTTTTTCATTTACTTTCAGTAAATTAATTATTTTTTTTTAAATAATCTTTTGTTTTCGACTTTTCTGTATGGTCACGCCCCCCCCCCCTGATAGAGTTATCACACCTCCCTAGGGGGAAGGGGGCTCACCCAAAAGTTTGAGAAACGCTGCTATATAGTGCGAAAAGTTGATTAACAATAGAACATCCGTCGGTGTCGATTGAACACCAGAGGTTGTTTAGTTTGTTCTCCTTTTCACATTTTTGCAAGGATTTGGAAAATTTTTCATAGTGACTACACACAAAAAAAATTGTGGTTATATGTTAATTAGGAGATATTTTACGACTAATTATACTTATAACGTCCACTGCTATCGTTTCGACAACAAGGTAATAGTTGTCGATCAGCAAAAGGTAAATCACTAAGTAGATACCATTTGTAAAACAAACTTCCGAAAGTAATATCGCCCATTTAATTGACCTTGAATGCAGTGTTACTGGGCTAACAGCGGAAATGAGTTATTTATACTAAAATCGTTGTGTGTAAGTGTTTCGTTACATACCCTTTGCTTATCTGATATTACGTTCAATTTACGCAAGTGCAAGAAATTTGTAAAATCAGGTAAATACTGAATTTAGGGAATTAAAAATTCACTAAAACGTAAAAAGTGCGCAATTATAAAGAGTGTAATAGAAATACAACTAAAAAATTGTGGTCTCGTGCATGAAAGTTGAAAATAGTGTACGAAAAATGTACAGGAAAAATTGAATATCACTGTATTGATTGTGCAAATGAGGTGTGTACAAAATATTATGCATAAAAACGACAACTAAGGAAGAAAAAACTTCCATTCTCACAAAAATTATGATTTCGGTTGTTATACTAATACTTCTGAATAGTATAATTAGAATATTAATAGTATTGTTTTATTCCATTCTACATGATTAAGTAGTTTTTTTTTTGTTACATTTTGTATAACATAAAGGGTCATAATATGTGATAATTGCACGGAATACTATTATAAAAAGTCTTAAAACTAAACGCTATTGAACAGAAGTCCAGAAATGTTTTAATTATTACAATTATTTAATTTTGTATCATGGTGGCCAAATGACACCCGAGGATGTTTAAGGGTAATTGGAATCTCGGACGTAATAGCGTTAAAGGGATTGTATATCGGACATTAAAGAGTCGTACAATCATTCAATAAAAAACAACACAAACAGAATAATTTTTTGGCAAGAGAAAGAAAATATTAGAAACAACGCCATGTACATTTAAATTCAGTCATTGCCATTTGTATTTGAAAATAATTCCAATTACACAAAACAGAACACAAATCAGTAAATATTTCATTCCAAATAGAAAATTCAATATGATGAGTGCTCAGAAATACAATTTTTATTACTATATTTCCATCATAAGGCTAATTTTGGTTAATTCAGTAAGGTATTCTACAGCAAATATATCAGTGAAGCAAAAAAATTGTTAGAACGTAACGTAATGGTATTAACAGAGAGCACGTATCTGAATAATTGAACTTTCGGCTCAAACCACATGGTTACTAAACCCCATTTCAGTAAAATAGTTTTAAAAAGGTGAACTCATGCAAATGTCTACGGAACTATGAAATTTGCGCCAAAATTCATTCTAGTATGTATAACAATAATTTCTATTTGTGAAGCAGGTGATTTAAAATGTACAATGAATTTTAGAGAGAGAAACGATAATGCAAAAAGGGGTAATGGAGTCAATAAGACTCGAAGCATAGACGCATATGATTTGATCCCTGAAAATGGAGTTAATGCAGCATTTCTCAAACTGTGGGGCACCCCCCCCCTAGGGAGGCGTGATAACCATACGAGGGGGGCACGAGCATATTAAAAAGTCGAAAGCGAAAGATTATTTAAACAAATTATTAACTTACTGAAAGTAAACAAATACATTCTGACATAATAAAAAATAAAGTACTCATTTGCACTATAATACACTTATAAATGTATCAGTACTGCACAATCTATTTTATAATTAATTTCACAATACTAAGTTAAGAACAAGTTTAATAATTACCAGTGACCCCATGGATTTGTTATATACAATATATGAAACTATATGCCAACATTATCACTTACCTGGATAATTTGTACGGTATATATAATTAATCCCTTAAATGCCAATTAAAAATTATGCGATTCGTTCCCCAATGCCACCACTTAGCACGTAGGTAAGAGTATGTGGTATATTGAGAAGGATGGGAGTAGAAAAAAATGAATAATCAAATCCTCTGAAACAAATAAATCCTGGGCAAACACTGTCAAGGTCATTTTATTGCTTTCCAAAGCCTTCAAAATAATTTTTTGGATAGAAGTTCACAAGAAAGAAAGTACTTTGGAAATACGTATATATACGTCTGGGGCAATTAACACACTAGCTGAGCTAGACGTTTTTATACGTCGGAGAGACTTAAGAGGTTTAAGTATCGTATTGTAGGCTTAGCGTCAAAGTATAGTATTATTGAATTTAATACATCGTTATTGTATGGAGGGGAGCGCGATGCAAATTATGATTGAATATTGGGTCGCAAGCATTGAAAGTTTGAGAAGCACTGAGTAAGTGAGAAATGAATCATTTTTCACCAAATAAGATATTGATTCATAAGATTTCATAGGACTAATGATAATTTCGAGGAAAGCTATTGTGAAGGAAAAAAAAATTTGAATCCTGTAAATGTGTTTTAAACTTCCAGAAATTGGTTCTAAAAATGTTTCTTTTAAGTGTTTACTTAGAATAAACAGTTTTCACTAACTTTTCATGGATATATCATTGTATACAATATGTTCTTATTATGTCAAATGTGCATTTTTATTTATTTCTTTCTGGCATTCTTTAGAAATTACTGTTTCTAACAAAGGTCTTTCAGCATCTTTGCATTCAACAGCTGAAAAGTATAGGGTTGTCCAAATATTACTTAAAAATAAGCAAAAATTTTACTTACGATTTTTATGTTCCATGCAGGAAATATTAAAGTTTCTGTTCAATGAAATACAATCTTGATGGCGTAACCTCCTCATTTTCCAACAGTCTCGTTTCAAAATGGTTTCAACGCAAGAAAAAGCGCAAGTTATATAGCATGGTTTATCGAATTTAAAATAAATAACAAGACATGACAAGCTTGAATTCTTATTCTGGAGTTTGAAAGTGAGAAGTTCCCCGGTCTTTGGATGGAATGAGGAAGTTCATTAGCGTGCCCATTTAGATCCCTAGACGTAACACTTATGGATTTTTTTTTAAAAAAAACATACGTCTAAGACAGTGCTTTTTAAATTTTCAATACTTGCGACCCAATTTTCGATCATAATATTTCATTTCGCCCATACTTAACCGGTATACCCATATACCGGTGCTTCTCAAAGTTGGAGTATTCGTGGCCCAATATTCAATCATAATTTTCATCGTCCCCCCCCCTTTGATACAATAACGAAGTATTGTGTGTGTGTGTGAATTGAATAATACTATACTATGTCACTAAGACTACAATACGACTATAACCGCTTAAGCACCAACGACGTAGATAAACGTCTCGCTTAAAAAAACGTTTATCTACGATGTAAATAAACGTATATATCTTCCCGGACGTATATATACGTCTTTCCGATGTCTTTTCTGTGCACTGCTATCAATAAAATTATTCTGAAGTCTTGGGAATGTAATAAATGGTCCTTGACATTGTTCGCGAAGGATTTACTTATTTCAGATTATTTGCTTCTTTAATAATGAATCCTTTAAGTGCCGATTGAGAGTTGCGGGCGGCGCCCCCCAATACATCACATACTCACGCCCACGTGGAAAACGGTTGCCATTGGGAAGCGAATCTCGTAACTTTTAATCGGCACTTAAAGGATTCATTATTAACCGTACAAATAATCAAGATAAGTGTTAGTTTTTTGTTTTTAATTATATATATGAAAATTCCATGGGGTCACTGGTATTTAATAAACTTGTTCTTAACTTAGTATTGTTAAATTAATTATAAAATACATTGTGTAGCACTGATACATGTATAAGTGTAAAATATTCTTGTAAATGTGTATTTTATTATGTCAGAAAGTATTTTATTTATATATATATATTTACATTCAGTAAATTAATATATATTTTTAATTAATCTTTTGTTTTCAACTTTTCAATATGCTCGCGCCCCCCTCGTAAATTTGTCACGCCCTCCAAGGAGGGTGCTCCTCACATTTTGAGAAACGCTGACATATACAATAACAATGTATTGAAATCAATAATTATATACTTTGACACTAAAGCAACAATGCGACTTTAATTATAAACATGACATATTACTAAGAGAAGTATTAAATTTTGCTTACAAATTTTATATACTACATGCCCATTAATTTTGTATTGTTAAATTAATTATCAAATACATTGAGCGGTTCTGATACATTTAGAAGTGTATCTTTTTAGTACAAATGTGTATTTTATTTTTTTGTTATGCCAGAATGTATTCTTTTTTTTTTTTGCTTTTTTTTCTGTAAGTTAATAATTTTTTATAAAAAAAATTATTTTCGACTTTTTGGTATGCTTGCTTCCCCCACTTAGGGTTATCATAGGGTTATTACGTAGGGTTATCCCCACATTTTGAGAATTCTGTTATAAGACAGTATTTACCAAGCTTCAATTAATGGCAATGATGAACTTATAAGTGCGAATTACAGTAGCCATTGAAATTATTTGTCCTATAATGCTTCATAGAACGTGGCTAAAAATTTCATATAGACTCGATGTGCTTTGCGTAACTAATGGTGTGCACATTGAAATCGTGAAATAAGGCTTTGTAAATACAACTTTGATAAATTTTTATAGGGACGAAACGAACCGCAAATAAATAAATTTATTTATTTTTTTTTTATAATTAATACTTGATAGTGTAGTCATACTTTTCCGTCATCCAGTATTGAGCTACCCGAATACTTGCGACCACCTTTTTTTGAAAAAATGGAGATATGGAGATATTTGTTTGTTTTTTGTTTGTTTGGTTTTTTTTTTGTGATTTTTAGATTTATTTAGTATATTTTAAGAAAAAAAATCCTAAAATTGAAAACAAAAAAAAAAATTTATTATTATTAAAATGGGAAAAAACTGGTGAAAATGTACGAACAATTACATAAACGGGGCCCGTTCTGTACAAAGATTTTATGAACAAATTATTAATTTTTCAATTTTGATGTGTTACTTTGTTATTCATGTTTGAAATGACCTTCAGGATAAGAGATATTTTAATTTTTACAAAAACTAGAGCACTTTATCTTAGTGATTATATGCAATTGCTTAAAAAAACAGTGATTATATTCACATACAGGACTGTAAATTTTGAAATCAAAAAGTAATTGATAAATCTGAAGATCAAAACACTTCTACTGTTATACAGAACATACACAAAAAATTTCAGCAAATTATTTTCAATACCTTTTGAGCAATCGCTGTCCTTGTTTGAGCTTTTCGAAAAAAACACATTTCGAGTAAAACGCATTTTAATATTTGACATTTTATGTAAAGTTGTGACATCTGCTTTTACTATAAAACACATGTAGTTTTTGTTCCAGTGAATGGAAAATAAAAAAAAACATGGTATTTTTATTGAGCTAATAAGATGACCCATAAAATAAAATCATTAGCCAAATTTGTCAATTTTTGAAAAAAATCATGATTTTAGGGTAGTCGGATACCTTAAATTCCTGAAAATAGAGAAAAAAGAATTTAACACAGACAACGGTTAAGATACTAAAATAAAATCCATAAAATGAAAATCTACATATATATAAAGAACGAATGATTTAGTTAAAACTAGTCGTGCAATAATTCGATACCCAGAATTTAACTCATTCTCATATACAGACTCTGATAATATAAATTCACAGTTTCAAATTATTTAAGGAAAAACTATTTATGAAAGAAAGATTAAAAATAGATATTCAAGAATACTTATAAAATAATTGAATCAGGAATTTTAAATGTGGAGAATCTTTAGAAAAATATTTTTATTCACAATAAACTGTGTAAGAAAATTTGAAAACTAAAATTATACAGACAGATAAATGTATAAGATTTAAAGGAAGAAAAAATATTAGCAGTTTACTTGAAATGGAATTTGATACTGTTTATCGTTTCGTTTTATGAATAATATGTACGCATTCCTCATCAAGATGTAAATAATATGTAGATTAAAATGTATTATATAAATATACATAAGAGCAAAATGTGTGTGCGGATTGAGATTTAAATACTATCTAACTATTATGTTTTATAACATGAATACAAATGTATAATTGAAAAGATTTTTTTTTAATTGAATAATTTTCTTTAAGTGTTCAAAAAGAATAATAAATAACCAGAAAGTTCTTTGGAGATGTAATAATCTTAAATACCATGATTTTTTCTAGATAAATCATGATCACGAATGAGATCATATTTCAAATTGAATCTATATAAATTTTTAAAAAATCTACATATACCGAAGATATAAAACTTATTTTAGGGAAAATAGGAGGGGGGTGGGGTATCCACTGACCACCTGATGTCTTAATAATCCCCACTGTATAAATTATAAAATTGTTCATATTCATGGCTCAAATTGTAAAACTTTTAATTTACATGCATTATGTAGTTTTAATTTTCCACTATTCTTGAAAAATATCTGTCTTTCGTACACATTCTTCATTTGTTCTTTTTTTTCGCAAAATTCAATCTTGGCGCTTCTCTTCAGTTAAATTCAACTTTTTACGACCCATTTTTACTAACAATACATACTGTATGCATAAGTAAATTTATTATATCACGAAAACTTATATAGATATATACAGAGAGAGAGATAAAAATGAAAGGGAATACTATCAGCTACAAAAAAAAAATCCTTTAAGACGTTTCTCAATCTGAAGAAAACATACTGGGCATGCGGGAGAAATGCGCCGCGATACTATCTTTCCTTCCCAGTTCTGAAATCGGATTGGTTACCACAATTGGTGCACTAATAAATCTCGGTAAAAGTGCAAAATACTAATAATAATAAATTGCCCCAAGCAGTGGGTAATTGTGCACTTTAGATCTTAAGAAAAGGGCACAATTTGGTGCATTTTTAATGCTCTATGAAGAATTGGGGCTATAATATAGGATTTTAAGAAAGTCTTAGCTGAAACTGAATTTTGGCGCCAAAAAGATTTCACCAAAAGATATTAAAGGCAACGTGTTTTTCAAAATAGCCAACTTGCGCTAAATCCTAAGCATGCAACTTGCGTGCAAGAATCACTATAATTGCGTAAATTTTTGTTTAAATAAACTTATTGCACTATCGCGAAAAACTTTTTTTACATAGAGAGGAAAACCCGTTCTTATACTTCAACATCCACCTACTCACATAAAATTCGTACAACCTCTATACTTGTACACTTAAACAGAAATTATCAAATCAATATATCGCATTGTTTATTTTATACTCATTTTCCACAACAAAAAATTCAATTAATTTTAATTGTAAATAATGTGTCCACAAGTATATTTTTCTTACAAGAGTCTCGCTGTTCCAATACAAATTATTTATTAATTGATCAAAAAATCACGTTGGTTGAAAAAAAAATGAGTTATCTCTCTCTTTCTCATGACGTCTATTAAAAAAAAAATGTTAAAATAAACTGTTGAAAATAATTAGATAAACCATTTACTCGTGATTATATTTATATATAAGAATGTTCACTACACGTTTACTCGGTGCATTCTATATTTATATTTATTTCACTTGTTAATTTTTAACCCTTTATCTACCTACCGCATTATGATTTACCGCAGTATTTTTCATGCAATACATTTTTTTTTTTGGATCACTACATTGAAAATTAAGGGATTTACACAAGCAAAATGCTCAACTTTGGGAAATTTAATTAGTTAGAGCTAATAAATTAATTAAAGATATTCAACTGTAAAATTAATTATACACACTGGTCACTTAAAATAAACAGTCAAATAGTTTTCTAAGGTCTTCATTATAACATACAAAAAAAAATGAGACACTTAAATTTTAACATTAACTACTTTTTTCGGGACAAACATGAAAATCTTCGATATCCGCTGAAAACGCTGTCAGCAGAAAACTGAATTTACGCTGTAAAACTATTCTCTATTCAAAATACTCATCATAGAACCCTTTCTGCAATATATCTTGAATTTCAAAGAATATTCCTGCTATAAATATCGTTAGAATATTCGTAAAAATGGTTATTATATGTAAGTTTAAATTGAGTGGCACTTGTAAGTACCGTCGGTAGATAAAGGGCTTAGACGTACAGTATTTTATTTCTTATCGAATATCGTTTTTTTTCTATAAAATTAATCATAAAATTAACTTTGTTTTCGATATTGTTAATTTTTACGATGTAAACAAAATCCCAAATTTAATTAAATAAAAGAAATTATTCTCGCGAAATTTAAGAATTTCTTTTCTATATCATTTTGAGCTCGTCTGAGAATATTAACGAAGTGAAAAATTTGAAACGATTTAAAAGTCGATACAAAAGACTACTTTACAAATAAAAATTAAAGTTGATTAACTGATATAAACAACTTAAACAGATAAAATACTTAACTGATAAAAGGCTTTACAGATAATAATTATTATTGATAATACGTGAATATTTTCAAGAAGGATTTTTGTTCTTACAACGGGGATACTGTTTTATAATTTGATTGTAATCTATCAAATTATAAAGCAGTTATCAGATAAAATATTTCTTGAAGCGTAGTATTGAATGCCTAAATTAATAAGCTGCTTGACAGGGTTTTTTTTATATATTTGCCTCTTTCTTCTGACATTTTATCTTCCTTAATAAATAAATTTCCTGATACTCTATAATTAAAAAGTAATTTTAGCCACATTGCTTGTGTTGTCATGGTGAAAGTCAAAAACATGTGAGAATTTAATTAAATTGATGAGATTAATAAATTAGTGTAGAATTTGTAAATTTTTTGTTACTTTCGTTAGGACGTTTTCTGCTTCTAGCAACATATTGAGACATACAAATTCGCTTTTCCAAGATTTGTTGGGTTTCTCAGTTATTTTTTGCTTCTAAATTACTTAATTTTTAATCTAGACTATTGAATTCAAACCTTATTATTTAAAGCCTAATGAGCTAATTTCTGAGAATTTGATTTCTTTTTTACTATACTAATTTATTAGAATAATTAAATTTAAAGAAAGAACAAATAGTAACAAACACAAAACATAATAGTCCAACACCATATATAGAAAGGAAAATGGAAAATTGCACGGAGATTCACTTTCTATTTTGCCACTTAATATTGTGAATCTGTCATATGTAAGCACATATTTATATTAATTGTAACTATGTAATAAAAAGTAACTAAAAGAAAATTTTCTTTGTTGAGTGAAGTAGGAATTAACTTAAAAACTTTTTTATATTACTTGTTTTAGGAATTTGTTTCAATTCTGTACATATAGATGAGCAATAAAAAATATAAAGACCGAGGTAGTGAAGTGGTCATTATTTAGAACTCATGGTTCTCATTCTTTTTTTAAAAAAAAATGTTAGGAACATATATCTGATCACCTTGGGGAACAAGGTACTATATGTGAGATTGCGTTTTCCTCTTTCTGAGGCCTGTGATAACACCAGAGTGATCTGAATCCGGAATGATATGATTATAACCTATAAACTTCCCCAAATTTTAAAGGCCACGGTATCCGAGTGGTATAGGTATCAGATCGTGGCTTGCCTTGTCATGAGCTCGAGCTCAGTACCACTAAAGACCCACCGTGTGGGGCAGAGATGCACGTTAAATCTGTCGAGAGCTGAAACGTCATCCCGTTGGTGTGGTGTGGTAGTTAAGAGAGGGGGTGCCAGCTCAGGTGTCGTTCACGTCAATTGACCATGGTTCAAAATGACGTGGTCCGACACCAAAAGCCTTCGTGTTGCTGAACAGTGTGACGTTAATATTTAATCAGTTAATCAATTCCCATATTTTATTACAGCAATGCTTTTTATTTGAATTTTTAAGTGTAGTTAGGCTAAACGGAAAAATCGCCTGGTCCGGAACGGATTAATACTCGTGGATTTCAGTCGTAAATCACTAAAAACTTGGCCTAAATAGGGACCGAAGCATGGTAAGTTTGTCTGGAATAATGTTCTCGCTTTGCACGCTGTAGAAGTTTCAAGAACGGGATGAAAGTTCAGATGTCAAAATTGAGAGATTAGTCTCCAATAGTTCTCGTATAACTCAATATCTATCTTTAATAAATAATCTTTGTACATCACTATATTATTTCCTGTAAATTAACAGGCATAACAAGAATAATTAATTAAATTACAGTCAATTATCAAGGGAAAACAGAGCTTTTGAGATTAAAAGCAAATAAAGTAAATCAGACTCGTAACAAAAGAAAACCCTACATACATTATACAAAAAAATCGGTATTTAAAGCATATGCAATTCTTTCCGATTTTAAAAAAGAAATGGTTAAAAGGACATATGAATCTTTAATTCCTGGAACATAAATATTTTTCATGCTCATAAAAAATATATTCCATCACATCTCGTCAATCGTCTCCATAACTACAAACATCTTTAAAAGCGAGAAAGAAAAAAACGAAGCATAATAGCATTAAGTAAGTACTTATTGAAAAGTAAAACTTTTCTTTTTCAAAAAACTTCATCCCCCAAATCTCAAGTGGGTAGAAGCATTTTTAAAATGTTAACTAAAACTAGTTTCTGTAGTGCCATTAATTTTACGTCCAAGCGTTTTCCACATATTAAGAACTGTTTCCCCATTTCCTATTCCGTTTTCTTTTCGTTACTCTCTTTTATCCTTTTCCTATCAGTGGGAAAGGTGATGCAATATCACTTAGGAATTCTGACTTCCAATGAAACATGAAGAGAGAGGACAGCCAGAAAACGAATGTGAAATGCATTATCTGAGATTGAATGCGTCTTCGCTTTCGGTGTCCATCCACTTTGAAAATGGATAAAAAGTGAGCCGTTCTCCAGAAAAGGCATATGGTAAAATTAAGTTTAATTTTATAGGCTATTATGTTAGAGAAGTTTTTCTGTGTTCGAAACGCATTTTAAACTTTGCCCACATACGTTAATTGACGTTTCTAATATATTCACTTGAAAATTAATGAGGTTTTTTATTAATTTTTACGTATGATTCCTTTAAAATAAAGGAATATTAAAATCGCTCTAATCGGCTACTCCTGGGCTTTTGGTGACGGACCTCGCAATTTTGAACCATGTTCAAGTAACCAAAACAACATCTGAACTGGCAACCCGCCTCTTAACTTCCATGCAACACTAACGGGATGATTTTGTTCAAAGTAAATATCACAAAAACAACCATGACGAAAATAATTTGAAATTAAAAAAGGTAACTTCCAAATTATGAAACAATGTAGAAAAAAGCGAATAATATTTAAAAACTACATCCTATTTTAAAGATACTTTTCCATACAAATTCTACAGTTTCATTGATTAAGGTTTATATTTCCCAGTAAAATTTAATTTAGTTTTTGCATGTAAATTGCAAATTTAGTTCATAAGTAAAACAGCAGTTTAATATTTTAGATGCAGTTCAAGAAAAACCAAATCTCCCGTTTCAAAACATGATCATTCAGTTATACATGGTAATGGTTTGCCTCTTCAACTAATAATATCCTTCATACAATAAAAATAATAGTAGAATGTATACAAATGATTTCAGATTTAAAAGTTTTAGACTAAAATAATGCATTGGAAATTGAAATAAAACATGCATATACCCTCTTCATTATTGCTATTTTTTGGTATTCCTTGGGATGAGTTATTTGTAATTAAAATTATTTGCTCATTTTTAAATGTTTAGTAAACACGTTACCAAAGATTCTTTCAAAACTATTATAAAATCTATTAAGAATGCGAAAAATATAAGAAAACTATGTTTACAAATAGATATAAGGGGCACTATAAAATACAATTAATCATATTATAATAATTATTTATTAAGTGTATATAAAATACAGCGCAAACAGTAACTGCAAGAATCCGTATTGAATAAAAATGTAATTACCGCAAGCTCTAGAAAAAAATTAAAAGTCTAAAATTATATATACGAGTTATAATAAAATTTACTTTGAGACACTTAAAATATAAATTCTGAAATTTTGTAGCTTAGCGAAGAAAAAAAATGCTGAGTTCTTAAGTTTAAAATGTGTTGACAACAATTAATTAACAAATGTTGATAATGAAATAAAATTTTCAATAACTCTGCTTAAAACAAAACTGGATTAAATTGAATCAAATAAAATGAAATTCAGTACACTTCCTGTTTAATTTGCAAGAATATTTTTTTGAAGATATAAGGAAGATTATTTTAACTTAACACTCATATATATGTTAGGATCATGCACATATTCAACTCCAATTGTAAGTTCAATCGGCAGAAATTATGTAATTTTCATAATTAAATAACTTTATTGAAGAGAAAACAATCTTAACTCAATTGAAAATGTGTCTTCAAAGAAATTATAGTATAAGGCAGGGATGGAGAACCAATGGCACGCGTGCCATTGATGGCATGTGACACAATATTTTGGGCACACCACCGATCAAAATGGTTTGCATTTTCGTTCAAAATAACAAAGTTCACAATGAAGTATTACGGACACAAACGCGAGTAATAGCAGACACATTCAATTGTTTGAAGAAGCTGGCTCATGCTATTTTAAATATTTTTTCATCTACCTATCGCCGCGAGTTATTATTTTCAGAGATGAATAACGTTAAAGACTAGCTTAGAAACCGATTAGCAGATAATTTAAATTGAGTATACATTATGCTGTTCTTAGAATCTTAATATAAGTAATTTGTCATCTAATCTGCAGCAACAGAAGTCGCACTAATGGTACTTCAACTTTAATTACATGTATAGCTTAACATTTACTACTATACAGTGCAAAATGTATTTTTTCGCTGCACATAAAGAATTTTGAAAGTTATTATTTAGTTTTATTCTTTTCTCAATAATCACAGGTCAAAATTATTTGATAGCTTTTCTGTACCTGAGTAAACATTTCTTTGGATAACATGGCACATTAATTCATAATGGTTTGCCATCTCTGGAAAAGCTATCTTACATAATATTACTGAAGAACTCATAAAGCCTAAAGTGAATGGGATAAAACTTTCTAAAAATTAACAGACGCTTCAAGAAAATAGATAATGAGATTTTTATGGTTAATTTAAAAATAAATTTATAGGTAATATTAACCATTCGAATTTATTAGAATAATTCTAATAACGTACAAATGTTTCAAAAAAAGTCATTGAATGAATCTAAGGTTTTGCCTAATTTATGATGCCTTTACTCAATCCTCTTTCAGGTCCAAATACAAAAATCATTGCAAAATGTATAATTATGTTATTATACTTCCTTTCCATTGGCGTACAAGAAGAAAATTCATTTATTCAAAGGCACAACATATACACAAAGAACATATTATCCGTATGTATAATTACATACTCTCAGGCAATTGATTTGTTAAATTAGAAAATCATTAAAGCTGAAACAGGATATTTCAGTAGAAGTTAGAATGGTGGTACCTATAAAAATAAACTTGTACAACATGAAATCAATACAACATGTATACAATGCTTATTTATTTGTTTCTAAGACCATTTATGTATTCGAATTCTAGTGCAAATACTAAATATTTAAACCTTAAAGAGCTTTTAACAAATATCAAATATAATCTTATTAATCATCAATCACATTTAAAGCCGAATATCTTTTCATTTCAAATTTACCATTATTTATGACGTAAACACCCTCGTGCATTTAATTAAATTAGTCTTTCTGCGTCTTTTGTTTCTGAGAAATGGGACAATAGTTATTTCTGTCATTCTGTACTCTCTGGAGTATATTAAAACCTCAAAATGTTCGAAACTGTTTACAACCTTGCACAAAGAAATATTCACGAATAAACATTACGATAATTAATTGTCTTTCAAAAGGTCTTTTGTTCAGAAATGATGGGTATGTTACGATTTGCTTATTAAATTACCAGATAAAATTTTTCCTTCACCAATATACCCCGATCGCCTTTGATTGAACTTATTCCTATTCTATATTTAGCGTTCTATTTTTCTTTTATTATTTCTATCTGGCAGTATGTCTTTCTGTATTCTATAATTAAAAGTTCAACTTTTGTAAGCATTGCTTGTGTTGAAGAGATTACTCTCAAAGCAATTATAGCAGATATGTATTCAACATTATTCCAATGAAAAAGAATTTGGAATGTTCCGCATTATTTTGAGCTTAAATAATATATATATATATATATATATATATGTAATTTAATGTTTACTTAAAACTCTAATTTTATATACGAGGGTGTATGGGAAAATAAGTTTACCCCGCCGACTGTGGTCAGATTTAAGTATGAAAGTCAAAGCATAGAATGAGACGTTAAAGATAAGACATAACTTTATTTTTCTACATAAATACGAAGTACATTGAGACATTTGTCATGCCGCTTGATAAGCTTCAAAATACTTTGCAGGAAAACTTAGGGCTTTGCATACGGAAGAAGTTTTTACTTTTGCGGTGGACTTTTTAGAGATTGGAACCATCAATGCTACGTGGTATTGTTACACTCTGTTGAAATTGAAAGAGACGATTCAGAAAAACCAGCCTAAGCTTTTCAAATCTGGCGTTTTGTTGTTGGATGGCAATGCGAGACCACACTCGGTGAGGGAAATACAAAACCATATTGCAACTCTTGGTTCGGAGCACCTACATTATCTGCCATACAGTCCTGACCTCGCACAAAGTGACTTTCATCTGTTTTTGCTTTGAAGAAGAATCTCACCTGAAGGCGTTTTGGAACCAATGCTGAAGTCAAACAAACCGTTAAACATATCTTCCGTATGGAAATCCCCGAGAATTTCCTGTATGGCTTTTTGAAGATTATCAAAAGGTATTACAAATGTCTTAATGTACTTGATATTTTTTGGAATGTTATGTCTTATCTTTTAATGTCTCATTCTATGCGTTGACTTTCATATACAACTTTGATAACAGTCGAGAGGGAAAACTTATTTTTCGACTCGTATATATTTTTTCTTCAATAACACGGCAGCTTTGGATGGGCCTTGGTCATCTCAAGAGTTTTCCTCCAGGTCTATCTTTTTTTGGTCATGGTCGTCCAGCTAGTCACTCTTAGGGTAGCGAAATCCCTTTTTAAATAGTCAATCTACCATAGGTAGGAGTTGACCGCTACTTCTTGTTCCAGTGAGCTTGTTCAAAAAGATTTTCTATGTTGAACACCCTTTTTTCATTCTAATAATGTGGTCAGCACATTCAGTTCTTTGGATTTTTATATATTTCCCAACATCTGATTCCTTGAAGAGTTCTAAATTTGAGCGTCTGTTCCAAATATCATCCACACTTGAGTTCCTCCAAAAATGACTGACAGACACCAAAAGTATTATCAATTTTTTGTATATATTTTTACTGAATCATGATTACAAATACACTTTTTTGAAACGCGTCTTGTTTCATTTCGTTTTAAATGATTAAAGAGTACATGTTTGACAGATTCATTTGTAATTCCTCATTAAAATGACCTTAAACTTTTGACCAATTTATACGCGATTACAAGTAATAGAATATTTTAATAACTTACACGGATATTAGTGTGAGACGTTGAAAATTACCAATACTTCCCTTCCCTAGAAAATGCGATTTCATGGCTGTACACGCGCGGACTTTATGGTGCTTGTGTAACAGAAACAAAATAACAACCCAAGTTTTCAGCAGTTGACATATTTATTCTTGCACAATTCATTTACACACTATGATGCCAGATGCACCAATATATATAGTTCTTTTACTGTTGCCATATACAAATAACAAGATATGCAAATATTCTACGATAAATAATGATATGAAAATATTCTCCAATAATTACTACTATTACAGATTCCCCTGTTTTTCCTTATATTTAAATGTAGAAAAGGGATATTTTTGCTTTTGATTGCTTGGCACTTGAGTTCAGAGGATACTGAATTATCTCTTCTGAAATCTTAAAATTATCGAAATAAGCGAGGATTTGATTAATGTCCAGAATTTTTAAATTAATACGACAACAACTCACAAAATGAATATGTCTTTAACATATAATACAGGATGATTCATAAAGAAGTATAAAACTTTCAGTTAAAACGCAGTAAGATATTATACGCTACCTGTAACAGGATTATATGGGATTATTTTAAGATTTGTTAGAGAAAGTTACAGATATTCTATGCATGAACCCTGAGTCATACGAGACACATCTACCCAGTAATCCATTTCCACCCAAAATACATGTTAAGGTATCTGAATCAAGTCCATCGATAGTGATTGTGATACTCTGTTTCATCTTCCCTATTTTAACACGAAGAAGAGGTATGAATACCTTGTCCTTTACATACCCTCTACAGCAGTGGTTTCAAAAGTGGTCCATGTGGATCCTCAGGGGTCCTCGATATTATTCAGGGGTCCATGGAAAATTAAAGTTGATTTGAAGGACCCTGCACAACGTCAAGGGGTCCGCGCAAGGTTTAATACAAAATAAAAATGTTTGATCATTTTTTTTTTATTTTTATAAAAAATTAAACAACAATTATTCACTTGAATATTTCCGAATGGATGATGAACACTTTTGGGCTTAGACTAACTCAAATCCAAGACACAGATGTTTCTGTATTAGTATTTATTTTGAAATTTCCACAAATGAGGGATTTAAACCAAAAGGTTTTATATATATATATATATAACAAGGGTACTACACATTCTGGTTAAAACCAGATCCTAATTTTATATCCTGTATTATGGGTTGTTGTATAAAAGTTGTTGACTACTTTTCCGTCTTCCAATTTGGTAGAACGGGGATTCAGTGCCGTAAAAAATAACTCATCACATAAAAAAAGAAACCTGCTAAAAACTATTGCTCGTGGGGATTTGCGGTTGCTGCTCACAAGCATTGAAACTGACATAAATACACTTATAGCATCTCATAAAGTTCATCGAAGACATTAATTATTTTTATTTATGTTTTAAGCAAAAGTCATAATTTCAATCAATAATTCTTCGACAAAATGTTGTTTTTTTTAAATTTTAAAATTGTATACCATGCATTTATGTAGCTTTTTCACTTTGGTAAGTTATGACTATAAAAATTGTTCCGTGGGAAAGTTTTGACCATAAAAAGGGGTCCTTGGATTAAACAAGTTTAGGAACCACTGCCCTACAGGAAGAAATCACAAAGTGTTAAATCAGGTCTTCTGGATTGCCATTGGGTAAGTAATTGATTTTCGCGGGCTTCGTAGATTGGCAATGCAAACTCTATAAGAGACTTCTTTCAATACAATCAGTCGTCCAATACTTTTACGCTAACAACCTGCAGTTTTAAATTTTTCAAATTTTATAGATACATTTTCTAGTTGAATGTTCTTTGCCGGATCGTGATCGAAAATACCGTTGCACAGTTGTGGATTCCATTTTGCTAAATTCAAGAGCACAAAAAGCCTTCTCCCTTACAGATGTCATTTCGATTGACTAGTCACGTGATACGCACATATTGCCTAAGTTACTTTCGGCAGGTGCGAAACGCACACTTTTAGAGAACATCTACATTACGGTTCGCTGAGGTCGTGCATGTTTTAGACTGTTACTGTTTTATAACATATGAAAAGTGTATACTGCTTTATGAATCCCCCTGTATATACATGGTGGTTCCAAATGTTGGTAAAAACTTTAAGAGTATTAAGGGTAGATACAGAAGATTGTTTAACAATCATTTATTGTATAGAAATGTATGGGCGCAAGTGTCATGGTGAGCTTAGATTACGTACATGGTGTTAAGAATGACAGGCTGTTCGGATCACCATTCATAACCGCATGCAATTTCCGCTTGATGAGGCACCAGCCAACATCAGCACGGATGTAAGCACTTACCTGAATGCGACGTTTGGGGCACGAATGGATTGGGCATGGAAGACCAGTCCCTTGTCCACCTCGATCTCCCGATTTATTGAATCTCGATTACTTTTTATGGGGACATCGGAAGAACGTTGTTTATGCGACTCCACTTGACTCAGATGAGGGATTCGTTACTCGAATATCCGAAGATGTTGCATGTGTGCTTGGAATACCTGGCATCTTTGGACGTGTACTCCAATCACTCCACCGACGCTGTCAGTTATGTATTGCTACTTGTGGAGGGAATTTTGAACAGTTATTGTAAACATTACACTTGCCAACGACGCTTTCAAAAAACACTTAGACTTTTCTTTCGTCTCTTTTGTTTGTTTGTGTTTCACCACGTCACGTGCGCCCATACATTCCTAAGCAATAAATGATTGTTACAATGGCCTGTAACAAATTCGGTACCATCCTGTACACATATGCAATCAACATTGAATATTAATTTAAGTTTGCTTTCAAATTCTGATACATTTTCATGTTCATTTTACAATGTACATTGCTACTACTCAATTTAAAATTCACTCTTGAGTAAAACAATTCCCTTTTAGAGTTAGAATATAGTTCAGATGTAATGGAATATTTAATCTTTGTTAAAAGCGCTTGAAAAATTAATTTTACCTGCGAGAAACTAAAAACAGTTTTAATTGTCCGGGGTAAGGTTATTTTTGCTTTTAATTAAATCCGGAAATTAACCATGTTTTTCTTTCTTTGTTTTACGAAAAATTATTAATGAAGCGACCGAAAAAATGAGGGAAAAAATAGTTTCTTTGATGAAATAGAATTTATTTACTATGAAAAGAAGAGTAGTTGATTGCGTTTGAAATGATTTCATATTTGTTTAAAATTGTTTTAAACTAATTTTTTTTTACTTAACAACACTTATATCATTCAGATTTAAGTCGTTATTAGGTTATATATTTTTGAGTTTAGTTATAAATTGGCATTTAAATCTAAAATTAATTAAGATATTTTTAAGCAAATAAAAATCTATATATTTAATTTTATTTTATTACTTATATAAATCATAGAAGACGGTTTTAAATAAATAGGAATTGATAATATGCATTCCTAAATATTATATATATATATTCATTTTATTTGTGTGTATTACTACTACTTAATTACTTACTACTACTAATTAATTACTACTGAAATAAAATGGATATATGTTACGAATGTTAGAATCATTCTAATTCCCTTTGAAAATCATGACTTGTCGCCATATTCTCATCATACATTTATCAATACATGGTGTACCTCGCAACATGACAAGTGGCGCTGTCATCGTGTAAGTAATCATGACCCGACACGTAAAACTGCCAAAGCGCAGGAAGCATATTGTTGTCTAGAATAATGGAGTAGTAGTCGGCGTGAATCTTACCATGAATTGAGATCAAGGGTTTCAATCCATACCACGAGAAACTTCTGACCATAATTGCACCTTTGTCAAACTTTACTGTAGGCATAATGCATTCACGCAAAATTATGTTGTTCAAGTATACGCCAAACCTAGATTCTGTCATTCAACTGTAATTGTTTGAACCGTTTTACATCACTTCAGAGAATCTGTTACCATTCATTTTTGGTCCAATTTCGCAGTGCCTTGCACCATCTTAACTGAGCACATGGTTGGATTTTGTATTCAAACGCTTATGGGTGGTAACACAACCATGAAACCCGGACAAAAATGCTTCTTTCTGGATGGTATTAACCGAAATAATAGCCACAGATGCTTTTTGGAACTCCTGGATTATGTGGGTCATCGGTTTGGTGCGGTTTTTCCTAATATCTTTGCACATACCACATCGGTCTGTATATTTTAGATTCGTAGGTCTGACGGATCGAAGTGCATTCCGACAATCACCACTCATTTTCTATCTCTTAATCATAAAAGCCACTGTTGATTTCAGAATGTTTAACTCACTAAATGTTTCTCTTAAGGTTCGGCCATTTTTTAATATCTGACAATTACGTCCTTGAAATCAGACAGCTGTGAATTTCGAGGCATCTAACATACAACTATCGCCAATGCTGTTTCATACAAGATTTTTGAGTAAAGAAAGCACACACAGGGCATAGATCAGGACCGCAGATATATTCAATTTTCATAGATGTCCAAATAATTATTGGTAAATTGTGTAATTAACTCTAAAAAAAGAAAACAAATACTAGAAAAAATTTCATGACAACCTACAGCATGAACTAAATATGTATCGTTTATATTTGTAAAGCATGCTGTAACTAATATATAATTTCCAGCAATGTAATTACTCATTCTGTCTATAGGGATACAATTCACACAAAAGTCTTTAAGTGATAATTCATATCCAATGTGTTTAATTTATGTAAAGAAAATATCTTGTATAAGTTTCTGCTTTGTCATACATCAGTAATTCTGATTATGTATAAGTGCAGTACTAGGCTAGCTTGTTACAAAAATTCACAAGAGTATTTTTTTCTTCTGAAAAAAAAAAAACCCCCGCATAAACTAAATATGCCTGAATACTTTTTGTAGCCCCACTGCAAATAATTTATTTATTTCATTTATACTTTATCAGGATCATTTTATTTTTACTCAGTTACATGTATTTGTTACTCATTCAGAGAACTTTTGATGTAATAATTAAATTTGAAAGAGTCTGCGAATATTTGTGTGAATTATTAACATAGTAATATATTCCGCCGAAATATCTCTGCCATAAAGCTTTACTCTTAACACTTTTTATTTACTTTTATTTATAGCCTTATATTAAACTAATTAAAATAATTCTAATACAGTTATTCCATTTACTATACTTAAAACTTATTGCAGTACTTTTAAGTTACAAACTAAGTTAATTAGATTTTCAAGATTTGTGATGCTACACAACACAGTTTTATTAATCGGACTTAAGGGGACATGATTGCAAACCAGAGAAATGTTTCAATAATTTCGATAGAGTAAGTTGTTGAATGGTAATAAATTAATTTATCACTATATATTTGTGTACTACCTCTAGAAGAAACACATACTTTTTATATAATCTTGATTTATTAAAATATTGAGCAAATATAAATATTTATTAGAATAACAGCATGCGCTAGGCTCCAATATCCTATTATCAATGTTAAACATACATACATAACTGCATAAAGTCAGAAGATTTGCAAGTGATGGATAATTTTCCCGGACATCCTTACCAAGAAAAATACATTTCAGAAAACAACGAATGGAAAATATATTGTCTCTAAATATTTCATAGGCTTTCTCCTCTTTCACGCTAAGACTAAATGTTATTTAATGAGTTATCAGAAGTATCACAAAATGACTTCTGATGATTTTCTTTTACTTTCATGTCCCCCTTTTAGTGAGGTTTATATTTATTTGTATCTTTCTATTTGATTATAATAATCAATATCTATGAGAAAAATATATAAACATATTTTTTATTATTCTAAACAAGTTTATTTCAGAGTTAGATGTCAAATAGACCAATTTTACTCGGCATTCCTCCGACATTCCTATTTTTAACCGGCAAAAATAAAAGGAACGGAATTTCACGCGGAAGGAATTTCATACCTAAGGGTGTTTACATTCTGTTTTTACTGTCAAGTTTGCATACAAAGGTGAAAAAGGAAGAAAAGTAGGAAATACAATATGTTTCTTATACTTTTCGCTCTTAAATTTAG
>BMAV01010886.1:1814-15413 GCA_019973955.1 Trichonephila inaurata madagascariensis | reverse complement strand
AAGGTTCAATGACCTAAAATGGGCAGCTACAGAAAAAATCGTGGCTCTGCGCATTATTTTTAGAATTGTAGGAGGCTTTTCTTGTTGATGGGGTGTACAGAACACCCCGCGCGAGTGATCGCGGGTTAAGGAGAATATGCATTAATTTCCAATCTGCCAAATGACTTTATATCAATTACTTTATCCACACAAATTGAGATATAATCACAGTTATTAACATCGTAACAAAATTGATCAGAAATATTGACACTCATTTCCAAAATCTAATGTTTAATAGTATATTTACACTTTTTTTTAATCCTTGAATTCTTTGAATAATCTTTTATTTATTATTGAAACCTTGAAAAAAAACTGGAACATAACTGTTTTTATAAACTCTCTATTCGAGAAGGCTTTTGACCATTTAGCTAGCATTTGAGAAATTTTGAAAATAGCTTCCGTATATATTGTTGTTGGTTTTTACAGAATTTGATAACACATTCATTTCATTTTCACCAACTCTTAGCCGATAAGAAATTAGTTCTTTTCTTTTTTCGATATTTTTTCGGCTATTTTTTAGGGTGAGTTTCAAAATGTTCCTAGACAGACGATCGTCTTGCAATAATTTCAGAACCAAAGCACATACGTTTATTTTCTTGTTGAACAAAGTCATAACCAACAGTCCATTTACAAATCTTCCTACGCTTTTTACTTTTTGCATTTTTTATTAGTATCATTTAAAAAGTGCGAATGTTAATTCTTTCATATTTAAATTAAATCACAAATTGTGGCTGTTCAAGAACTCCCCCACAGAAACGTATAGAAAAACAGTAATTTAATAATCCACACGCATCCCCTTTTATTTTTTCGTTAAGTTGAGCTATGAATTATCCTTCTAAATCAACATTTGGTACTAGAATTGCTAGAGAAATTTATTGTGGAGCTAAAATTTCTACGGTCGTTTAAAATATATATATATATTAAATATTTTATTAAATATTAATTTAAATATTTATAGTGCGCGGAAAGTTTTTTGGTGTGTCACACTTGGAACGTTTGCCATATAATTACCATCTTTAACATATATTAATATTACATGTACATATTATACACAAAATTATTATACTCCTATTCCATTTTTTTCCTTTTTTGAAATCTAATTCTAATCTAAATATAATTCCTCATCCCCTATCTAATCCGAGCGAATCAGTTCGCATGGATTCCATTGTTAAAATAATTTCTTTCATTCCAAAAGAAGCAAAAAAGAAAAAAAAAGCTAGAATCTTTTAGTCACACCTTAACCCGTGTACCTTTTTCACCTTGAACGCATTCTCTTCATTAAAGTTTAAAAAAAGACGATTTTTTTTGGTAGTCCGGATATGCCACTACCCTACATTTCTTAATATTTAATCTGAATAGACAAAGTGAGCGACGACATCCTTGGAAAGAATTGAAAGATGCCTCTTCTGTCGTCAGAGCATTCTGAAATCCCAACAAGGCGGAATTCCCTTCCCAGATAGCACCGGAAAAGGACCTAAGGAGTGCGCTTAATTGAAAAGAAAATTTCTCCAATGGTATCCATTGTGGGTTGGAAAGAATACGGCAGAGAGGAATAAAGGACGACCTCTTGAGATGTCGGAAATTGATAAGGCTCACAATGAAAGCTCTTCCCCGGTTAAAGAGATTTCCTTTCTCTTTCAGGATCATGTAGCCGCATCTCCTCCTGGTTTCACTCTCTCTCTGGCTCGTCAACACCCGGGAAGAGCGTTCGAATTCCTTCGACCGTCACTTGGCGTCGAAGTTGGAATCCATCCATCCCTCAACCTACAGACCATCTTTCCCAACTTTTTTTTCCCCCCCCCCCCACTAATACTTACAGAAATATTCGAATATCCATTACATATTCAAATATCTCTACCCAGGGGTGGTTCTAGGGCCGGACAAACCGGACCCCTGCCCGGGGCGGCAAATTTTAAAGGCGGCATTTAGACCAAATTAGAAAAATATATTTTTTTTGTTACAAAAAATTTGATATATTTCCTGAATGTTATTGTGTGTGAATTTGGTATTTCATTAAACGTATCTTATTTCCTTATTTTGTACTCTGTATGTTTACTATCAGTTTTCTTTTATGTTGAAACTTGAAGTTTTCGAGGCGGGAGTATATGTTAAATCATGAAATTGATATGTTTACATATCTTTCTCAAGTAACTTTCTCCTCCTCCAGGTGTGGGATCACAATGGACATTTTTTGCACCCATACGATGTCCGGTGTCAGCTATCCATAAGAGGATAGGGATAATAAGAGTTTTTGGTAGATAGGGAGTCACAGGAGATATTTTATTTTAGTCTTGAATGTAGTTACTATAAGCTAAAATAAGTGCTTGTGATCCTCACCATCAGTAGAGTCTATTTCGAAAAAAATAGCTTGCTGAAATAGGTGATTCCTTCTCTTACATTTTATTAGGTTTAAATAATAACAAGTAATTATTGTGTCTTTAATTTCGAATTGTTTTGTATTTATTAAGACTTAAAATTATTTATATATATATATATGCTGCCTATTTGTTCGAAAGAATTATTCAAGTTTTATAGGTGTTAATATTTGTAAACAATTTATCTTTTTTATTTATAATTTTTTGCTTTAGAGAAAGGGGCGATATTTTTCATTTTTGTCCGGGGTGGCAAATCAGTTAGAGCCGGCCCTACTCTACCCAAAAGGTAAAGAATACTATTTCTATTCTTTCTAATATAGATGCACACACAAAAGTGTCATAAACAATTAATAACTTTTTTGTTTCAACCTCATCTATTGAATTTTCCAGTTCCCTCGAAACTTCGATTCCTTTTAGTCTAATTCATTTCTCTTTCATAATTAATTTAGTTCTCATGAAATGCTCCCTTTAGTTCCGTTTACTAATTACTAATTTTTACAATTAATACATGGGACTAAAATAATACATATATATATAGAACTTTTTAAACTCTTAATTAAAAATGTTTCTTATCAAAATTGCCTTAGAGGAATATCAAGATATGGAATATTTTTAAAAATGCATTTTTTATTAAAAAATATTTAAAAGGTATATATACATATAGTTTGTGCTTCTAGAAAGAATACTAATAGTTCATAATATTGCAATATCATAATCAAAAAGATGATTTATTTTTTATTTCTCTAAACTGCGAAAAACCGATATTCAGAACTGAGTACAAAACACTCACACTTTTGAATAAGTCACATACTCAAAATAGCTCCGATGCAAACATACTCAAATTTGAGTAAAGCGTATTCTCATCTTTGGCAACGAATACGTACTCAAAATTGAAAACATCACATACTCATTTTTGAACTTGTTACTGGATCAAATTTAAGAATATAACAGCAAAATGATTGTGTAATGCATTCAATTATGAGTTTTTATGGGTCAAATATGAGTATGTATGGGATTTATTTTCGATACTGTTGTATCCAATACGAATTTTTAACATAAAAATATATATCAAATCAAATTTAAATGGATCTAAATATGTGTGTGATACTTAAGTTGTAAATTTCATTTTTTCCATCTTATATATTATTTAATTTACATTTTATGGTTTTCACCTGTTAATTTCAAAAATCTAAATTCTTTTTGCATTTATTGAGTTACAAAAAGGTACTTGCGTATCATCGCAAAAGTGCCAACATTCAAGATAATTCGCCATGTCTCGTACGCGCTGAATTAACAACCATGTACTTCGTTTTATATAATGTCGTCAATATTTTTGAGGTGATACGCAAGTTCCAACAAAAATATAATTTTGGGTTTTAAAAATGCAACTTCTTTGGGATCATATAAACTGTATTATTTTTTAACTTATACCTCAAATTTAAATCTTTGAAGATAACAAAAATAGATGCGATGCAATAATTAAACAAATGTGTAAGCAATTTGGCTCATTTAAAGTTATATTTATATTTCTAGAAGCAATATATTGTTTCTTTAAAATCCTATACAAACAGAAAACTAACTTTTATTTAAAATCAGTCTTTCAATGAGTATCTTGGAAACATTATTCATTAAGAAGTGTCTTGGAAACATTACGATTAATAACAGACTTTTCATATTAAAAATTTCTTAACATAAATCAAGAAAGGAATAGTTTCTTTAAATATTATGTAACATGAACAAAAACTTCTAAAACTTAGAAACCCGACTAAAATAAGTCTCATTAGGCCCCCAAGTGAGTAAGTATTCTTTTATCAATTGTTTTGTTTAATTCGATACAAACACACAACCTCTGCTCTCAACACTCATCAACCGAGCTACTGGGACTCCCTTTTAATCCATCCAAATGGAAATAAAAATGCATTGTAATATATGTTACAAATCAAGCTCACTTTTATATTAACTGATTTTATACTCTTTTCACCAAAGAAAACAAATATTGTAGTTTTTAAGTTAATGTATTTTTTAAATAAAAAAATAATATATTTAAAAAGTTTACTCCTTAGAAGAATGTAAAAACAACTAAAACACAGTAGATTTTTACATTTACAAAACGTTTAAAATTCACAAATTTTTAATTTTTTTTCATAATTTTTAGAGAAGTTTTCAGCGCTCATTTAGAAGAAAAAATAACATCTAAGGACCAGTCGAACCATAATCTAGCCCTTTTACTAGTGTACAGCATTTTTTTTAACGATTCACTGTAAACAAGAAAAATAAAACTAACCAAATCATATTTTTGAAATATTTATTCTCTGGAAATTGTACACATGCATATCAGACATTAAAAAAAAGACAAAAGAATACAAGTGTAATTTTTGAAACAACATGCCACTATAAGTTATTTTTTATTGAATTTTTTTATAAACACTATCTATAATCCATATTATCATCAACTCCATCTTTATTTGTACAGCACATTGATTATATTTTTATGTAATATACATCAAATCATTTTAAATATAGGAAGTTCTAATGTATAAAGGAACATATAATTAAACAGATTTTTATTTTTATCAAATCAATAGCATGTCTTACTAAATATAAGTGAAAATGCCTTTCAAACAGTGTTTCAAATAAATTACATGTTAGGATACATGAGTCATCTCAATTATATACTGAAGAATTTATAGATAGCTGGTTCTGAGAGGAATTTTAAAAGTTTCCACGGTAGAGTAAAATCTCTGCAAATGTTGCTCGTAATTATATAGTATTCTAAACGACAATCGACAAAATTTAGCATAACATAGGTAGTGTCATATATGTATGACTGTTTTGAATATGACGACAAAGACTACGATGTGAATGAAATGGTCTTTGGCAAAAAGTATGAAATTTATAGCTTATTTTTTATCCATAAAGTATATAAAAAAAAAAAAAGAGAGAGAGATTCAAAACTGCAAAATTTAAAATAATTATAAATGGAAATATATATATATATATTAAAATTGAAGATTTAGCTTACAAATAGAAATGAAATTATTGTAAATTAAAAATAAAGTATTCATAATTTAAAAACAATTTTCTAACTAGTACACATGAAGGAATGTCTTGCTGCGTGAGAGATTATTAACGTATTACTGTTTGGGCGATGGACCTCGTAATCTTGAACCATGGTCAGGTGACGAGGATGACACCTGTGCTGGCACCCCTCTCCTAACAACCAAACTACACCAGCAGGAGGGCGTTTGAGCTGCCGACAGATTTAAAGTGCATCACTCCCCTATACAGCAGGGTGGGGCTTCAGCAGCACAAGGCTCGAACTCATGACACACCAGTCCATTACCTAGACCACTAAGCTACCATGGACACCAGATCTTGTTGAAATTCGCACATTTATAAAAACTACTGTCCAAAAAATACCACCATTGGAACAATATACATATACATATAGGGGAGCTAATTTGTTGTCAGTCCACTATGCGCGGTTTTGAAATCGCTGCAAATAAAATTTTGGCATCCAATAGTTTTCAATCCAAGATGGTGGTCTCACACTAAGAACTCAACATGTAAATAATTTAGTAGAATAGCTTATTCCTGACAAAAGAGAAATTACATTAATTTTAAAAGAAGCAAAAATGTTAAGAACTATTATTATAGAAAACCAATTAAAAAAATATGAGTACCAGGATTTAATAAAATAGAACACAAGGCATTTAGAAATGCAAGAAAAAGAAACAGAAAAAAAATAATAACTGTTAAAAACTAAAAAAATTTCAAACCCCAAAAAGAAATCACTATCAGGATGTAAAAAGATTAATGGTGAAATGTTATGAATCTGATTCCTTAAATGTGTTATTAATAAATTCGAGAGATGTGAATATATTGAAAATATAATTCGAATAATTTTCAATATATCCAAAAATTCCAAGCTTTAATTGTGTGAATTTTATTGACCGGAACGTTTAAAAATACATTCATTAAAAATAAAGTTGAAGTAAAATTGCAATTTTTTTGCTGTCAGTGAAAAAAGAATTATTTCTGATAGATTTTCTATCGTGGCCATACAAATTTGCATTGTAAACATCTGCAATGAAACTTAGAGCCGTCAAATTATTTAACCTGTCTATAAACTATTTTCATTTTGCTGCCATGCGTATCACATTTCATGATGGCCAAAATAAGCAAATTCTCATTCTAGAATAGGAATTAAAAAAAAAAAAATATTAGAAAACAAAGACAAAAAGTGCGAATTTGGTAATCCTTTTAGTCCATAAAAATTTAAAGCGGAGTGACAATATTCTTTTAATAAAAGATCTTAGTACTCACCAATAATATTTGAAATATCCATTTATGAATAAATGACAGAAGACTAAAACTACAATCTAGACAACGGGAAGCATGGAAATGTTTAAGTTTGTGAAAAAAATCTACTTAAAATTGTCTGAAATTAATAAGGATACTGTAGTAAATATAAATCAATAAAAAATTTATTTTAATATCCTAGAATAATGATATCAAACAATATACACAATAAATAATAAAATAAAATTACAGTAGAATAAAATTAAAAAATAATGGATGGCAACCACAGAACCAAATTGAAATGTATTGGTAACCGTATTGTAATGTTATCGCCCAATTTGACAATTGTCAACAACAACACTTGGTACTTAGTGTACCGATATCAAATTAGAACATTAATTTCAATACTCAAAAACTAAAAATAACAAACTGTCTCCTTTTCCCTCCAATCTGAAATGTATAAAAAGAAGTTATTTAAGGATGGTTTCTATACCTATCTTGTTTTTCTGCTTTTGTAATTCCATGGAATAAAACTTGATATTAAAAGTCGACAAGTATAATTGAATATGAATAAGTATTATGATAATTTTCTCAGATACAAGTCTCTTTTACTTTTTCTGCACTGAAACAATTGAGAGGGCCAGCTTTAGGAATTAGTTTTTAACATCTCATTATATCTAAAAAGAAGAAACTTTCTTCATCTATGCTTTAATCTGTTAAAAAAATACTTATGTCAATAAATATATCTTTCCAGGTAATACAGTTGAAATAGAAACACCAAAATCTTGATCTACGTGAAAAAATGCAAAACCTATAATTGGAAAAAGAATTGCTTGTTTTATTATTATGGTGCTTCCTGTACGTCAGACTAAACAGATTTCTTGCGTGTTTCGGCTCATGGGGTCGCAAACCCCGTTTAGTTGGAGTATTTCGTAAAAACAGTTAGGAAGGATGTGATGTCAAGTGGAATGAAAATGGCAATAAGAGGTAAGAAGTAGATTGATTAGACATAAAGCATGTTTACAATACGAACAAGGCATCACAGCTCGACGTCAGAAATGCAACCACAAGGGATTGTCACAGGAATTGTTCGAAGTTGTGGGCGCATAGGTCATAGCACAACCGACACCGACGGACGAAGGATTGTTGGACGCATTCAAATAAATCCGATCAGCTTTCCAACAGATCTGAAACGTCCAGTCCACCTCCAGGGATATTCAGCATGGAGGTGGTTACACTCCGCAATCGAAAAAAAATGCTTGAACCACGTGTTCTGGTGCACAGTGGCCAGGTACTCCCTGCAGCAATTCTGGGAGAAGTGGGAAATTTTCATACGTACTGGTTTCTTCAACCCTACCATGGCACTCCAAATCCCCGCATTCGTTAGACCACTCCCCTCGTCTGGCTCATCGTTCTCCCGACGGCTACTATTTTCACGATTTTCACCGACTAGACATGGTTTGCTATTCCGTGTTCTATGGTGATTTGTCGCCCTCATGCTGCCTACTATCACTCCTCTTAATTTGTCACTTGAATTCGGCAACATCCTGTATAGTTAAAGCTCTCTTTGTGCGCTTTTAAAGTTATCAAACAAAACTTATTGGTGTTTTAATCAAAAGTAAACAGACCATTAATATGAAACAGAAATAGATAATTTAACGTACATTCTCCTATACCAGTGATACTCAACCTGCGGCCCACCGGGCCTTTTTAAGTGGCCCACAGTCATGGCCCATTGCTCTGAAAAACTCCTTTATTTTTGAAATTTTGGTGGGAAATTCTTTGTTAAAAAATCAAATATATCAATTTTGCTTTTTGCTGTCGATGTCGTATGGATGCGAATTCATATATTTTTTTTCTGATTATTGGTAATAGACAACAGTGGAGTATAGCGACCATTTTATGAGTGGAACTAATTTTTAAATATCTTCATAATCTTCCAAGCGAAAAATATTCGAAGAAAATAGATTGTTTCAAGACGATTGGGAAGTTAACTATTTTGAATTGAAAAACAAGCATAGTTCAGTAATTTGATTTGTAACGAAAGTACTGTATTTAAAAAATACCAATAAACAGGAATCATTCAATGACACTTTTCCTCGAAGTTCTCTTTCAAGAGGTGATAAATAGGCTTTCTCTTGAATAATCTTTACAACAGCATAAAAGTGTTTTGTCAGAGGTAATGTCACAGGGGTAAAACAAAGGCACCCTTTGAAATTTGATATATTAATGGTAATCATATGAAACCGTTTACTGATGTAGAAATTGTGAAAAAGAGGGATTCTTAAATGCTTCCAATTTATAAAAATTTAATAACAAAAATAAAAAATATAAAAAATAATAACTAAAAAAAAGCAAAATAGGAGTTTCAATATTTTGATCAATTTTTGCATTTTCAATTTTCTGTGTTATCTTGGTCTTCAAGAATTTCTCCTCTTCTCCATTAATTCTCACGTTGCTGCCCGCTTGAAATAGCTAACATATGTATGCGGCCCGGCAGAAAAAAATGGTTGAGTACCCCTGTCCTATACCATGTATAATTAAAAAAATTTGGAGCAATTAGCATTATGAGTTAAGTAAACAGCTGTTGCTGACTTGTTAACTTGAATCAAGGTCAGGTGATAAAGAGGACTTGTGGCGGGCTCATCGCGATTTCAACTAATTGTCTTCTTGGGTTTCCTTGGGGCCAGAAAGGCAATTCTTTCCAACCAACTCGAGGAGAGAAGCATGAATATTCAAATTAGGAATCTTATAAATAGTAGAAGTTTAACGTACGCGGGGTGGCTATGAGAAGTAAATATACGAGATCTATGTTCACAAAAGCCTAAGTTAAAGTGAGAGGAAATCCCGAGTTCAAGATTTAATCAATCCGTACCTGTGCGATCAAGCTAAAGGTGGATACCATTCTACAAGGATAAAAGCCACGTCAGTTAGAATCAAGCGAAATGCTGTTTACCCAAGATATAGCGCGCGGTAAGACTGTTAAATTAAGTTATTAAGAATTGTGTAGTTACTGAAGTTAGAGATAGTCGGTAGAGTTAGATATAGTGGTCAGTTACGTGATTATTTGGTAATACGAATAGTATGTCTCTTCACTCCAGATTCACTTGAATAGAATATTATTATTATTTTTGTATATTTCTTAAATTAAGATCTTTATAAAGAGAGATATTAAGATAAACGATATGGTTGCTTCTTCGTTCCTTTCGACAGATCTAGATCGCAAGGGTAATGTAGGAGTGGGGCACCCCCGACCGGTACCTTACAGACTGAGGAGGTTATTTCACTTTCCACCTTTCTTATTATGTCTTGTGAACATTCAGAAGTCACGTTCGATATTTAACATAGAACTTCCATTACTGAACTAAAAAGACTGGGGATGAAAGAAGATTCGAATTCACCATTAATCTTTAACCCTTCCTTAGGTATATAATTCTTCTCCACCCAAAGACGAAACGAGTACAATTCGAATTTCATTTCTCCGTTAGTAAACTTGTTAAATTCTTCTAAAGAATAACAAGCAGTATAAAAAAAGTTTTTTTAAGTCAATTCCTACTTAGATCAAGAAAGAAAAATTTTATTTTAGCTACTTTTTATTAAATAGTTGTGACGGGCTCACGCGTCTTTTCTGTAACATAACCTCTGGGTTCTTTGACGGCCAAGATTAATGGCAAATCTTTTCCAACCCAAATCCAAGAAGTGAAATGCAAATAAGATAGCTTTTAAAAGAACAGAAGTTTCAGTAAGCAGAATGGCGATTTAGGGAAAGTTATGTTTAGAAGAGATACGAGTGTGAATTGACGGCCTATCAAAAAGTTACCGGGATATTCAGCCATTGATACAAGGTGCATACCATTGCACGTACGCCCAGACATCTCGTACCGTGATAGAATCTTATTTTGGATTAAGGTAGGACTGATTATTTGATATTAGGACTTGTAATATTATTAGAATTGAAAGTAGGCGGATAATATAATTATTTAGATAAGTGGTCTAAGTTACGCGATCAGGTTTAACTATTGCTGTGTGTTTGGTTTATTAGATTCTCACTTATTAAAATTTATCTAAATTATTAGAGATTTAAGTTATATTCTTAATAAAGTCATATTAAGAATTTTAAAATGTCTATTCAATTTGACAATCCCACAGCTCTAATTCACGCTGACAATCAAAGATATGGTCAACATAGATCCACCATATCACATCGTTACAATTAATATAAATATGTATATACATATGAAGAATCACAACATTAAGTGGTAATTATTTTTTATTAATTATCGTTAAATTATCATATTTTCATCCAAAACAATCGTGTTTATAAGATTTCAGTTCAACTGAATGCTTTAAAACGTGAGAAAAAACCCTTTTCAAGTTTTGACACAAGTCGCCAAAAGGGTCTCTAAGTCACCAACGTGGCTGTATTTGTAATTCTTTAAATAATTAGTTTTAATCAATTCATTTTTATTAATTATAGTTAAATTTATTGTATTGTTATCCAAAATAATCATGTATATTAAATTTCAGCTCAATTGAGCGCTTTAAAATGTATTTTATGAACGATTGAAAATTCCACCAAGATAATATAAATAAATAGAGAGTGTGAGAGAGAGTTAATAGTAGGAATTGAAAAAGTAAAAGAAAATGTACAGATAAAACGATAAATGTGCTTTAAAAGTAAGGAAACAAGGCACGTCTTAGTGAATCCTTTGGAATTGTGGTATTGAAAGATTCGAAATACATGGTCAGAGTAGCCAGAAAAAACACACACAACTATCGTATCTCTCATGGGTGTTCGCCTATTACTATGTGTGTGACGGTGAGTTTCAAATAGATTCTAAAATGTAGTGAACTTATTTTCATGAAATGCTAAACAAATTATACGTTTTATTGTGCGTGGGGAAAGTTTCAAGAATACAACGAGCATAAAAGGAGGTCGGTATTTTTTTATTAAAAGGTGAAAAGACAATATCTGGAGAAAAAGTAGCGCGGGGGGAGGGTTCGGATCTCGGGACATCTTTCTTTTTTCTTTTTGCCGAAACATAGAAAAAAGCATTAGGTGAACATTTTTGTCTTTCTTTTAAACTACAACCTTGCGGCTCGACAAATTACAGATAATCTGCTTTATGGTATTATATTTGTAATTACATATATGTAAGAGGGGACTAGATTTTAACATTGGTAAAGCGGGACACCATTGACCGCGGAGGGCTCTTGATTAAAAATTTAATTCATATGGAGCAACAAAAATTTTCATGAACGCAAAAATAGTATTATAATATATATTTTTCTTTAAAATTCAACATAAGCACAATTCAGTAGGTTGCTATCGTTGTTTAAAAGGTCATAAAAATTTTCACACGAATTTGTTAAGGCTGTTTTCGCCATATGTTCAAGAGCGTGAACTTAACGCGAAGCACATTTCGGACAGAAAAATGCTTTAATTTTTATAAAAATTTCTGACATTGTAACTCATGCATTTGTTTATAATATAGTGTTTTTAAAATTTCAAAATAATTCATAAATAATTGGTTTTCCCTTTTAACATGTGAAGCGACAGCGCATTTAGCATTACGGTATAGGAGAAAAATGTGAAACACATTTTATAAAGGAAAAAATATGTCAGCTCGAATAAAAATGAGTAGTATGATAAAATAAGTGATTCTCAATAGGAAAGAGAAGCCATAATATAATATTAATGTTTAAATACCTTTACATCTGAAAAAATATTCCAAATTTGGATCCTATTCTTTAACATTAGCCGAAGACAGCCTTAAATTATATTTCCCACAAAAATGGCTCTCAAAGTCTCAACACTTAATTCTGATATTTCTTATGGCCACACTTTATTTACTGTACAAAAAACGCAATCAGTCACAGTATTAGTTCCTAGTTAGGATAACGCGTATTCCACACTTTTTAGTGTGACATGGTTTACTTCAAAATCATAAAATATTACTAACCATTTGTTCTCTATTGTGATTTTTGCTGATGCCCAAGATTTAACCTCTTTCTTATCAATATATTTTTTTAATAATTAAAAAAGATCATATATTATCGGGAATATTACTATAAGTGAAAATTGGGGTAATATGATCGAATGATTTTTGCGCATCATTCCAGTTAAGTTCTTGTTTTAATGTAACCCAATGAAAATGTTCAGTATACCATTATAATGTGCCTTCCACTTTTCTAAATAATCTATGCAGTTACTATATAACTTTTTTTAGCCTGGTTCATGATGTCTGTGCACGATTTACTGTTCCTTGTTCTTCTAGCTGGCTTATACTATTACTGATTGTTAATGGAAGAAAATTATTTTATAACTGCTCTTAAAATTTAAATTATTCACTTCATTTGTTACTTCAGTAAGTTTTATAGCATTTTGAAAAAGAGCTGTTTTGTGTGATTGTGTACAAACTCTAGACAAATTTTTGGAGATTCTTTTTTAAAAAACTTTTCGATAAAATTCTAGAGCATTTTGTAATGACTTCACTCAGCTCTTGGTTAACTATTTATTTCCATATGAAAATCATCAAAAGAAAGATAAATAAAATGGTATATTCTATTACAGTTCAATATCAATTTCGAGTCTCTTTCGCACTCTCTTCCGTTTCCTGGATTTTCCAAGCCAGGAGACCGATGTACTTCGCGGGCTGGTCTGTAATCACTTCGAGTCTCTTCCGTACTCTCTCCCGTTTCCTCGATTTTTCAAGCCAGGAGACCACTGTACTTCGCGGGCTCGTTATCTCTCTTCCTATCGCTCAAGGGACGGCCGAACCGCTCCCTTCAAAGATCCAGTCCTTTTTTCCCTCGTCCGGACTCTCTCGCCCGTTTTATATTATCTCTTTCTCCTAGTCAGCCACCGCTCATCTCTTTGTCG